>WBNO01030652.1:0-15702 GCA_013400575.1 Peucedramus taeniatus
GTCATTCTGTGAATTCTGTGAAAGTGGAATCTCTGTAGGAAGTGTGATTTTATGACTCCTGCCTGTGTTTTTGTGGCAGGTTACCCCAGTCTCAGACAGAGTGGGCCCAGTTGCTGGAGTCCCAGCAGAAGTACCACGACTCAGAGCTGCAGAAATGGCGCGAGATCATCAAATCCTCCGTGATGCTCCTGGACCAGGTGAGACTGCACAGCTCCAGGCAGGGCTCTAACCAGAGCTGTGTCCTCCCAGTCCTGCTCCCCATCCTTCAGCATCTCCTGCTTCCAGCACAGCCCCTCAGGTGTGCCAGCTCCTTTAGATCCATCTCCTGCTGCTGGTGGGTACCACAAGGGCTGTCACAGGAGGCCACGGCTGCTCTCTCCCATCAGAGGGGTCCATGCACGTCAAGGAGAGAACCCTACAGGGCCAAAAACCTCATATGGGCACATTTGATATCTAATCTCTATCATCCCAGTTTGGAGAGCAAACTGGTTTGAGCTGAACCCTGGATTTACATGCAGCTTTCAGGGAGGAAGGGGACATGCTCTCATAGCACAAAGGCAGGAATTTCAGGGTGTGCTCCCTAAGAAGCACACAGAGCTGCTGAGAGCACAGGCCATAAGTGAGAGCTGCTTCCTCATAAGTGCAGGAATTTCAGGATGTGCTCCCTAAAAAGCACACAGAGCTGCTGAGAGCACAGGCCAGAAATGAGAGCTGCTTCCTCATAAGTCCCTAAATGTGAGCTGCTTTTCCCTAAGGAGAGAGAACTTAGGGAATGCTAATCCATGTCCTTATCAGACAGTGTCAGCAGCTCACCTGGGTGTGGATAAGGACAGACTTCAGCCTCCTTGGCTCCTCAGCACTGTGCTGGTGGTCACACAGGAGTTTATTCTTACCCTGTACTCTGCTCACCCCTTCTCCTGGACAGTGGTGCCCCACATTCCCAGTCCCCATTTGTGCATCCCAGCCCTGACTCCCCTCTCCCAAAACCACAATTATGATATCAATACTTTATACAGGGAAAAAGGAAATCCCCAAGTTCTCTCCTCTAGGGTAGCACCACAGTGGAGAAATCTCTTGTCTTGCAGATGAAGGATTCTCTAATAAATCTCCAGAATGGCATCGGGTCCCGGGACTTCGGGTCAGATCCAGAGGAGAAAAGGAAACGTTTCCATTAACAGGCAGGAAAGCAGGAGGCCAGAGGACGGTGTGCAATATGTGTAAATAGGATATATAAATATATATATTATATACAGATTTTAAGAGAAAAAAAACAAAAAAAAAGAAAAAAAGTCTAAAGAGGGGAAGGAGTGACCTCCAACACTGGCTGAACTGGAGGGTCTCTGGGAGTGTGGGGTGTGTGTGTGGGGGAGGGCTGTGCTCTCCCAGCACTGAGGTGTGCTTAGGGCCGTGCCCAGCTCAGCTCCCTGGGCCCGTGCACTGCTCCTCTGTAATATTCCTGTCTGTCTGTCTGTCTGTTCTGTTTTTGTTGTCTCAAAGGGAAGCATCAGTGTGAGTGCCCCCCCTGCCCGTCCCCGTCCCCTCCCTGTGCATGGAGGTCCCTGCTTTGCTCTGTGATCTCCCAAAGGGGACACTGTCACCTCCCTCACCTTGCTGCCTGCAGGGCACAGAGGTTTGGCAATCACAGTCAGTCCCTTGCAAAGCTGCTTTGGGGAGGAGGGGGAGCTGCTGTGGGTGTGTGGAGGGCAGATCCCCCTGGCAGGAGAGCAGGAATTTGCTGTCAGGGCAGCCAGGCTGGCTCAGAGAGCAAAGCACAGAGCGTGACCCAGCTGCAATCCCTTCCACAACTCCCCCCTGTGCTGCCTCCTGTCTTGGGTGCTGCAGTGAGAGCCCCCAAGGTGTGTGGGAGGGGGAGAGCCACACCTGTGACAGTGTCCCCTTTACCTGTTCTCTGCTTCCTCTGTGCTTGGGCCCCTGCCACTGAACCATCCCTGTGCTGCAGGTCTGCATCTCTGCTGGAATCACCACGGGGGGAGGACCCAAATTTAACCAGAAAACCAAAATTGGGATTGATTTGTAAGCTCTCCCACTACTCAGCTCAGCAAATCTCTCTCCTGGTTGTTCACCCAGCTCTTGTCTTGTAAAATCTGGGGGAAAACAGGGGGAAAAACAACAGCTTCCTTTCCTTGCCTGGGATAGATTTACATAATTGTATCTATGCAGCAACAGCCATCACTGTGGATCTTTACATGACTGCATCTGTGGAGCAACGAGGCTTCCAAAAATCCAGGAGAGGTCAGGAAGGGTGACAGGGACCAAGGGAGGGAAGGAAAAAGGGCCCATCAGAGGGTGGCAGGGCAGGGCTGGCTGTGAGGCACCTGAGGGGTGTCCCCATCAGCTGGGTCTGCAGCCCTGGGAGGCAGCCAGGTGGTTGAGCTGCACTAAAGAAAAGCCAGTGTGCATTTTCAGCTGTTCTGGGGGATAATTCCAGACTCCATTAGCAGCCAGATGGGGGAGAGGGGCAGCTTGGCTGTGCTGTTCAATGCACAAACCCCACGGGGACTGGAGATGCAGGCTGCTTCTTGAAGTGTTTAATAAATGCTTTGGCCTCTTCCCCAGCCAGGTGGATTAGGGGAATGTGAGTCCCACTTTGTCCAACCCTGGGATTTTTCCACCTTCTGACTGGCAAGGGGGAGGCAGCTGCACATCCCCAGTTTGGAAATGGTGCAGGTGTAGCTCCTCCAGGATCAATAATTGGTCTCACACCTTCTGTAGCACAGAATATCCTCAGTGCAGCCTGAGGAAAACCCTCTAAGCTCCCACTGTCCAAGCAGGGAAAGGCAATGGATGCAGGAAAAACCTGCTGATTTCTCCCCATGACCCAGTGCTAACACATGCCCCACACAAGACTCACATGTGCAGGAGCATGGATGGAGCCAGGCTACCAAAAGGACATTTCAGACTGTGAAAGCAAGCTCCAGTTGGGGAAAACCAGAGAGTAATGTGTATTTATGACTATTTATTTAATTTAATGCTGCTGACTACTGTACTGCTCCCTGATTTTTTCCAGGGAGGCTGCTGAAATGGCTGCTGTACCATGAAATTGAGGTGCTGGGGCCTCAGAAGGGCTTTCTGGGGCTCATTTTCCCCACTGTGACTTGCCAGGCTGTCCCAGAGTCCCCTTCCCCCTCTTCCTCACTCCCACAATTACTAAGCACACAGAATTCCCCCGCTGTTGGAATTTCCCTCTTCTAGAATTTAATTTCAAGCACCAAGCAGGACAACACAGAGGAAGCCCTGGGATCCACCCTGCCAGGAAAGAGCACACTGTGAAAGGGGAGCCTGGAGTGTGGGGTCTGCTCCACCTGGGACAGAGAAATCAGAGAGGGTCACAGATAAATGCTGCTGATCAGTGTTTGTTGCTCACATTCTCTCTGTTAGGGAGGCAAGGAACCCTTTTTCTCACCCTCAATCCTTTCTCCTGTGCAGATTTCCAGCTGCAGCCTTGGGATGTTCCCTCAGGCAGGGCCCCAGAGACAGAACTGCACAGGCTCTGTTAAATCAATGTCAGGCCAGGCAGCTGCAGCAACCTCAACACTGATATTTATCCTACCTGCACATTAAAGTGGGGTTTTAACCTGTTTGACACCTGTCCTGACACTCAGCAGTGTGAAATCCTTCAGTGAGAGCACAAGGGCAGAGCCTGGTGCTGCAGTGTCCTTCACACTGAGGGAGGTTTCTTTTTGAGGCCTTAGGGCTTTGGGTTTTTCTAGTTATTTATTTTTCCCACTTGGCAGCCAGTCTGCCTTGGAGTTGGATGGGATTCACAATCTTTTTTTGCCTCTTAATCTGTCACAGTAGTAATAAAAAGGGGAAAAACAAGGTCTTAAGGCACTAAGGGTGAGGGTTTAAAGAAAACCTTGGGGTGTTTTCACTTCCTCTGGAGAGCTGGGATGGGAATCAGCTGCCCCTGAGCAGTCCCAGCTGACAAGTTTATTCCTTCTGGAGCCAGAGACAATTTTGGATTACATTTCCTGGAGGGACCAGTAACACTTTCTAGGAGTGAGAGGCCTGAATAATGTTACAGAGGGTGGTGCTTCCCTCAGCACTCACAGCCAAGCCTGGCTTCCACCAGCAGGGCTTTGCTTCTCTTCTCCCCTTGCTCACTCATCAGAAATCCCCCTGGATTCTTTCCACAGCAGATGCATTTCCCCTCCCAGTCTGACCCTTCCACCTGCACATCTGCTGGGCTTTGATTTGGAGGATCTGAATAACAACAAAAACAGGGATTTTTTAATTTATTATTATTTTTTAAAAGGCATTTCCCCAGCCAAGCCAGGAATTAGGCTACAATGCCAACAGCTTGTAGCCTAATTCCTGCCAAGGAAGGTGCTTCCTACTGGGAGGAGGGAAAAGGGGGGAGCAAGAGGCTCTGATCCACCAGTTTGTGACATCCTCACTGACCTTTCCTTGGCACAACCTCACCCCTGATAAACACACACCTTATCTTAGCTTATCTTGGAGTTCTGGCAGCTGGGATGAGTGGCTTTGAGTCCTGGATAACTGCTGTGCAAGCAGGCATTCCCTCAGTAGATACCAGAGATTTCTACAGCAGTGAAGTCCCTGAAGGACCAAAAACCAAGTTATTGCAGGTGGTGAGGTGCCCAAGGCAGGGGCACTGCTGGGCCTGCACACTCCAGAGAGTAAATATGGGAAAATAAGATAGAGAGGCACTTGGAAGGAGTTAGCTGGGGGTTAACAGGACAATGAGCTTTGCACTTGAGGCACTCTCCAGTCACAAAACTGTGCTATGAACTCATACTAACTGATACTAACTTCTGTCTAAAACCCTCCTGCCTCCTTCAAGTCCTTTGGGAGAAGAGAGGCACATGGCTTTGATGTCCCCTGAGCTGCCTGTGTGACACACAGGCTGCATTTCCACCTCTGGCTGCTGTCCCTGCCTGCTGGGTGACACCTGACCCTGCTTGGATGCTTCTGATCTTAAAAACAGAAACCTTAGGCACAGGAAATGTCTCTGGTGCAGTAGGACCCGGCATTGGAAGAGGAAAGGTTTCAAAGCCCAAGGTTTTGCTGGATTTGGAGCCCTGAAGGCACAAAAATGCCTCTGACATAGCAAGGCATGTATTGGGAGATCCCCTCTAGGAATGCTAATCCTGGAATGCAAATCCATGTCCTGATCAGACAGCTTCAGCAGCTCACCTGGGTGTGGATAAGGACAGACTTTTCAGCCTCCTTGGCTCCTCAGCACTGTCCTGGTGGTCACACAGGAGTCTATTCTTACCTTTATGCAAGAAGGTAGAAATTTCTTTTCCAGAGGATGGCTGGAGACACTTTTGTTCTGGGTACTTGAGACCTTTTGGATTTGCTCTGCTGTGCTGCAGCAGCTGCCCTCCCCAGGAGCACTGGCAGGCAGCACCACAGAAACAAACTCCTGATTTACAGCTGGAACTGTCTGGTTCCACATTACACAGAAAATCAGTCTCACAATCACTGTTTAAAGCAACAGTGCCTGGCTCAGGGGAGGCAGCTCTGTCCTGTCTTCTGCCCAGGCAGCTGCTGCCACCCCCAGTTCTTGACACATCAATGCTTTCTGCACTGCCTGCTCAGCTCCAAGGGGCTCTCCCCACAGATCTCTGCCAGGCTGCCACTGACACAGCCCATGGCACAGCCCCCTGGGCTCTGGCTTTGTCTTTTCAGTCTCAGCACCACTTAAAATACCTGGCAGGGCTTGCTTAAAACACAGCTCAGAACAGAGACTCTGGAACCACAGCCCCCGAGGGAAGTGGCTCACAGAACACCTGTGCCAGGGTGGTTCTTGTGCTCTCTGGTCTCTGTGGCTCACAGAACACCTGTGCCAGGGTGGTTCCTGTGCTCTCTGGTCTCTGTGGCTCACAGAACACCTGTACCAGGGTGGTTGCTGTGCTGATTTTCCAGCCTGTTCCCCACCAGACACGCTCTGATCTCTGTGCTTTGCAGTCTCTCCAGCACGAGTCTCTCTGTGCCATAAAACCTCTCTTTTTCTAGATGTGCACACTGGCCAAATACTCTCGTGTCTTGGGGACTGTGATCAAGGCCATTCCCTGATCTAGGCAGACAGCATGGGCTTCTCTTAGCATGGATCTGTGGCATGCCATGCCCTCCTCCTTTCCCACACGTTTTGCAGTGCTTGCTATGGCTTTTCCCTGTCCCCTCCCTCCTCTGCTGCTGGACAATCATTACCTGTGTCATAGATGGTCTGACCTGGTGCTGTCCCTGCCTGCCTTCCCCTCCTGCAGTCTGTATGCTCTTCAAGTGAATGTGTTTTATTTTATTTTTTTTTTTCAGTAGGGAAAAGGACTTCCTTCTGCTGAAGGAATTATATTTGCACATGGCTCGGGGAGGTTCCTCCTCTGGCCGTTTCTGTTACCTCACTCATTTAGGCCAATTCCATTGCTAACGTTAAAGGCCACCTTCCCTGACCCAAACCCCGAGAGTAGGCAGGGAATGAACCCCCATGTGCAGCTCAGCTTCTGGAGCTGCCCCGTGGAATCAGCATTTGGGAGAGCAGCTGTTACAGCTCCATCCAGCAGGGAGGTGGAGCCTGTGCCATGCACGTCATCCCCATCTCCACATTCCCACCTCCTGGGAAATGGCCCTTGGAGAGCAGGGATGGAAGCATCGACCTGGCTCCGGGCTGGATGCAGAGGGAGGGAAGAGCAGCAGAGCAGTGGCAGCGTCACAACCTCCCACGAGCGGCCTTGTGGCCGTGGCACCTCTGGGACATCACCATTCCAGTGGGATTTCATCTCCCACCACCTGCTCCAGGGCTGGAGAAAGCTGCTAAAACCCTGGAGCGTGTTCTCCCCACCCTGCAGTTCCTGTGCACAGCTGATGATGAACGAGGCTCTGCTCTCCTCAGCACGGCACAGGAGCAGGTCCTACAACCACCACAGGCCAGTGCTTCCCTGCTGGAATCCCCTCCAGAGCCCGGGAGGCAGGGGGCTGATGGCTGAGTGACTCTGGGCTGGGTGGGGGAAGGATTGTGGGTTTGTTTTAGGAGTTGTCCCAACTGTCAGAAACTTTGCGCTGTGCGCAAAAAAAAAAAAAATAAAACAAAAAAAAAACCACAAAAAAACAAAAACCAGCATCCAGAAGAAAACGATACTGGAACGTACGTGCTGGAATGTAGGAATTGTACAGGCTCTGCAGCCAAACTCCGTGTAAGTAGTTAGTACCATGGAAGTACGGTATCAATTAAAAAACCTATCCAACAACCAGCGTGGCTCTTTGTTCTTTTTATTATCCTGCCTGTTCCAGTCTCCTCTCTCATTCCAGACACACACAGAGTCTTTGTCAGGACCATCTCTTCCAGGTCTTGAAAAATCACCGATTTTTAACTTATTCCTTTTTCCCCTGCGAGATTCTTGAGCAGAATTTCACACCCCATTTCCTCCTGCTTGGAACACCACATGGCAATGGTCACCTCTGTCTGCAGGAATTGGAAAAGTGAAAGATTTGTCCAAAAAAGCATCCAGAAGATGCCTGTGTGATACGGGGAGGTGCAGGACAAGGGGGCGGCCCTTCTTTACCACCTGAGGTAGCTCTCAAGAAGTTCTTGGGTTCACTCCTGTTTTGATTTAACAGTATGACACCAACCAGAGGTTCATCTGTGGTTCACAGGGACTGAGGAGCAGAGCTGGAGTGGGAGAGAGGTGTCCTAAAATTCACCATGGGCTCAATGCCGTGGGCAGGGCTGGAAACCCCAGAATTACAACTCAGTCCCTCTGTTGAGTTCAGGATTCTGCCAAGCAAACTGGGGTAGGGAAAAGCTGACATCCAGCTGAATTCAAAGAGGAGCTGCTTGGATATTCTTTTGGATATCCCTTTTGGATATCAGGTTTTTTTGGGAACTGGTGCCCAGACTACCAATGTGCTTCATCTGGAAAATGTGCTCCCCTTGCCAGGCTTGGCTCTGGGTTTGGGAGCAATCCTACTACCAAGACTGCACTGGAGTATTTAGTAAAGTTGACACCCACTCTAAAAAAAGGGTTTTGAGCAAGTGCCAGTTGGAAATCTGGCCTGAGCCTGACTTACAAATGGGGTAATTTCTGTGATTTTAGCGAGCACATAAAAAGCAGCAGAACAAAGCAGAGGGGATTCCATGAGCAGGGAGCATGCCTGGAGTCACGAGCACCTTGGAACTACTTACAAGTGGAGCAGAATTTGTCAACTCTGGCAAAGCAGCACAGGCTCCATTGCAGCAGGGATGTCACAACTCTGCCATGCAACAAACCCCAAACCTTCCCCACCTGGTTTTACAGCACAGTTCCACCCTGGCCAATGGTTCTGCCTTTCCCCCCTTCCAATCCCAGCTGCTGAGCTCAACTGATCTGCACTGAAGGGCAGAAAACAAGTTTTATTCTGCTTAACCCACAGAAAAGGTAGGTTTGCATAGGAAAGATGGAATTTCCAGGGTGATTCCTGGGCACCAGAAGATCATTTAGGATGAATCCAGACTATTTATACTGGTGATTAATTACCTCAAGAGAGAATTAGGATTAACTGGGAAAAGTGGGTGTTTTCTGTCTATTCCTCTAGATGGTGCTGCTACAGCACCACAGAACCATCACAGCTACAGAACTACAACCATTTTACTAAGCTGCCATCCTCTGAGGGCTTTGCATCCTATGTATTTCTCCTGCCTACCAGCATGAGGCTGCCTTCCTTTTTGGGGTTTCCCTGGAAAAGGTGGATCCCCTGCCTTGTCCTGCTGCCTTGCCAGATGTTGCAGGATGTGGCTCTGCAGGTTCCTGCTCCCACTCTGTACTCCAGGAGCAAACCTGCTGTGCCAGGCAGCTGGAAGGGGATGAGGGGTTTGACACTTGATAAATGAGAGGGACACAGGGGATTCTTATACTTACATCATCCTCCTTCCCAAAGCAGGAATACTGCAGGGTATTCTTAATTCCCTCCAGAAGAAAGTGTGAACATGGCACAGGGACCTGTCCTTCCTACTGTACATTTTCAGTTTTAGTGCATTACAGTCCTCACCCTACTCTGCTTGTGCATGGACAGCCTAAAATTCAGAGTGACTTCATTCATTAAATAAATTCTTGCTGTTTTAACACCAAGAAAACCTCTTGGGCCACAGTATGTGGTGGAATAACCCCCTAAGAGATCCTTGCTCACAGTCCTGCAGCTCAGAGCAACGTGCCATACATACCCTTAACCTGTGCAGTGGAGAAGTAGCATATTTAGCAAATAAAGGTGGTGGTGAGAGCAGCTAAGAAGTGACAGGTAACATTTACAAAGCCATTGAGGTGATGGTGGAACTGGAACTCGGGAAGGAGCCGTGCTGCCCACACCCTGTGCCATTTGCTCAGCATGCTTCCACAGAGGAGTCCTTCAGCACCGGGCTGGCAGCTCAGGTGGGTCACAGGACCAAAGTCAAGGCTGTACAGAGTCCAAGGCAAATGGAGGAGAATTTACACTTCCCCGTGTTCCTCCCGACGGCGCAGAGCTCCCCCTCCAAGCTGGCTGGTGTGGCATGGTCCTTCTGTCTGCAGAGCCCCTGCAAGGGAGACAATTCCTCTTGGAGCTCACAGGAGTGAGATGGACACAGAGCTAGCACAGGAACTGACGGGAGGTGAACGAGGGACTTCAACCTCACAAACTCCTTCCTAGAAGGTGTTTCCTTTGAAGGTAGAGCCCTTACAGTCCTCATGGGCACAGCTGCCCTTGTGCAGGGGAAAATGAAGATTCCCAACTCCAGCAATGGGTAAAGGAGGCAAAAATACATCGTGGCCTGTGTTGGTTTAGGGGTTCAAGCAATACAAGTACACCCCACACCTAAAGACACCTGTATCGCTTCTAAGGTCGCTGGGGTAGCTCCAGAAGAGCACAGCCACGCTCCAGGAGTCTCCAGCCCCACCACAAGGAAGCTGAGGGGTGGACAGACACAAGGAGTGACCACTTCTTCATGACCCACCTTGGTGCCGTTCACTCCGCTGCCTCCTCTCTGCTACTCCTCCACAGGCACAGCACAGTTCTCCTTGTTTTCTGATGGAATTGCGAGATAGTCTGTCCTGTAGTTGGAGGGAAGGAGGAGAGCACACAGTGTAAAGCCCAGTTTGGGTAAACTCACCTTTGCTGAATGCCTGGAGGCATCTCTGAGGTAACAAATGTCACCTGTAGATGCTTACAGAGGGAAACTTCTTGGCATAGGCAGGAGCAAACACAGAGTGCTGCTCCAAAATCCTACACAGCCAGCTTTCCTATGTACAAAGAGTGCTCTAATCCAAGCCAAGTGTGTGGAAAGATGGGAATGGGTCAGGATGAAACCAGACCTTCAGGAGAGCATCTCCACATGGTCCAAACCTGGAAAACTGCTCACTCCCTACCTGGTGTGTGGTGCAAGGGGGCACAATCTTGGTGCTCCTGAACACTGCAAGGGACTTTGGACAGAGCAAACACCAACCAGCCCATGCCACAGCAAAGTTCAGTGTTCCTGCAGTCTTCCAGCATGTTCTAATCACAACTCACTTTTTTGACCTTATTGAGGATTTCTGGCAAACTACACAGGGTATGTCCCATATTGCAGACACCAGGCACAGATTCCTGCTGGTACAGAACCAGTTCTTTGGGGTTTTACAGTAGATGAGGTGAGGCAGAAGGAATTAATATTACATGATTTATTCTATCATCAGGAAGAAAGAATCACCAATTTTAGAGCTGATTATTGTGTGCTAGCACGGATCTATACACTTTTGAGAGCTCTGGGACATGTGAAGAGCTCTTGCAGAACAGATCTCACCTCCAGGGGTTCCACACTTACGCGTTTTCCTGGGCAGCCTCCTCTGCCTTGGAGACCTTCCTGTAGCAATAGACCATCTCAATCAGCAGCCACAGCGTGAGGAAGACCAGCAGAATATACATCATAATTTCTGAGATGACAGAGGTGAAGTCTTCTCCAGCTGTGAATAAAATAAAATAACCCCTGATCACTTCCATAAACACTTTCCACCTTTGTGCCATCCTTCCTAACCCGCCTTGGCAGAATCTCCAGGGCTGTGAGGGGGCAAAAGAGAGGGACCTGCAACAGGCAGGGATCCCAGAGGGATCCAGCACGCACAGCCCTGTCTGTGCCTCGCATCCTGTGCCACCCCCACATCCTCACGGATTGCTCACCTATCTCATCTTCACGCTCTGTTTCCTCCCCGTGTCCCCCTCGCTGGTGTTACTCGGCTCTGTTGTGCCTCCAGTGATTTGTAAAGGATCAAAACACCGAGGTGCTCGTGGGGGAGAGGGAGGGGAAAGGGCAGCCAAAAGGGCTGAAAGCTCCCGGCCCTCTCTGATGAGAGCAGCACAATCCCCTGCACTGTCTGTAACACGCCAGGATTTCCGCACTGAACCCAGCAACACCCAGAGGAACAGAAAGACTCAGGAGCACCACCAAGGGAAGGAGGAGAAGCAGGAGACTGGGATCAAAATGGAGAATGAGTCGTTGTTCCAGGAGGGAGGGGGCGGCAGCAAGGAAACGCTGCGGCTCCCTGGGAAAGGCATCGCTGTAACATCCAGAGCCTCCACCGGAGGAGCTGGAAACCTCTGCTGGAGCCTGCCCAGCTGTGCCCAGCTGTGCCCGGCTCACCCTACCTTCTGTGCCCAGAAACACCCTCCAGCCATCAAACAAGCCACAGGTTTCTCCTCCTGAGCCGCGTTTGTCACTGCCCGACTCAGAGACCTCTCCTGCGGCGCAGTGACAAACTCCATCCGCGGGTGACAACACCCACGGGCGGTGACAGCACAAAACACCCTCCTACCCTCCTCCACCACGGTGAGGTGGATCACCCTGGAGCTCTGGAAGAGGGGCCGGTGGATCTCGAACTCGAACTCGCGGGTGATGTTGCAGGTGTAGACGCCCGAGTCGTTCAGGGTGACGTTCAGCACGGTGATGGACACGTCCTGCATGTCCTTGCTCCCGTTCCACTGTATCCGCCCGCTGAAGCGGCTCGCAAATTCGTGGTTTGTTTTCCTGTACTCGTAGATCTGTGAGGAAATAAAGGGATATATAGATCTGTGAGGAATAAGTAGATAGATACATAGATAGACAAACAGATCTGTGAGGAAATAAATATAAATGGATATATAGATCTGTGAGGAATAGATAGATAGATACAGAGATAGATCTGTGAGGAAATAAATATAAATGGATATATAGATCTGTGAGGAATAGATAGATAGATAGATAGATAGATAGATAGATAGATAGATAGATAGATCTATCTGTGAGGAAATAAATAAGAATGGATATATAGATCTGTGAGGAATAGATAGATAGATAGACAGATCTGTGAGGAAATAAATATAAAGAGATATATAGATCTGTGAGGAATGGATAGATAGATCTGTGAGGAAATAAATATAAATGGATATATATATATATTTATATATATATATATATATAAATGGATATAGATCTGTGAGGAATATATATATAAAATATGGATAGATCTGTGAGGAAATAAATATAAATATATCTAGATCTGTGAGGAATAGATAGATCTGTGAGGAAATAAATATAAATGGATATATAGATCTGTGAGGAATAGATAGATAGATACATAGATAGAAGACAGATATATAGATAGATACATAGATATATAGATAGATACATAAGTACATAGATAAATAGATAGATACATAGATAGATACATAGATATATAGATAGATACATAGCTGATAGGTACATAGATAGATACATAGATTGATCTGTGAGGAAGTAGAAAGGGATGTGCTGGTTGATCTCTGCCTCAAACAACACCACACCACGAGCCAGGGGCAGCATCCCCCTCCAGCTACACCCAGGGATGTTCTGAGCTCCCTTGGTAACAGCAGCTATTCATATTCCATCATCCTTTGCCTCAAAGTATCAGGTGACTTTAGAAAAGACAGGAAAATGAGTGATCAGGAATCCAATATCTCCACCAGAGAGGGAGAAGAGCTAAGGCACAGCAGAACACAGATGCACGTGGACACAAAAAATCAGCAATGGAACAGAAAACTGGGATTCTTCATGCCCAGCAATGTGCCTGTCAGTCAGTGCATGTCAGATCACCTGAGGAAAGAAGCACAGAATATCCACAGTGAAGGCCAACAGCCCTTTTTGGGAAGCCCTGGGGTATTCAGCTGAGATGGAAGTGCTGCAGGACCAATATGACAGTGACATTCTGGCTGACCACGGTCCCCAGCATGACCCTGCCTGCCCCAGATCACTTTGGTTGGTGTTCTTTGGGTTGCCACTGGCAAATGGATCTCCCAGGGCACTGGAAGTGAATTCTCATCTCATTCCTTAGCCTGGTCCCTTTAGTTCTCAGACAGGAGAATATTTGTTATCCTGCATGGCCCTGCTCAATCACAGCCACTGATTTAATGCTTCAGACTCAGATAAAATAGCTAGAAAGAAATGTGCACTCAGCCTTTATCTTGTTCTCCATTTCACCAATCTCTCTTGAATTCCAGCTGCTCCTCATCTGTCCAATTTCCATTTTGATTCACTCTGAAAATCAATTTTACCTTTTCCTGACAGGGATCCAAAGCAGCTCCCAGAGACCCTCCCACAGCTGGGATAACACTGCTTTCTCTGAGGCAAAGAGAAGTAAATCCTGCCCTGCAGATTTATTGGAGGCCAATTTCACCTCCAAAATAACAGCTTTGGGATTCAGATTCAGACAAGGGAACCAAGTATCAGTCATATTTGACATCCTCAGATACTGGGCTTGAGGTATTGAGGGAATGGGACTGGAAATTGGTGCTGATTAATCTACAACCCAAATGTTTGACCTCAACAACTGATCCCAGCTTTTCCTGCCAGGAGTTCCTGCCATGCCCAGGTGTGGAAATGGGATAAGCAAGGAAAGAAATGGAAAGGACTGAGATGCCAGTCATACATACAGGCTCATCCTTTCCCCCCTTGGGCCTGTAGAACCATTCCACCACCGTGCTGGCTGTCACCTCCTCCCTCTTCATGCAGGAGATGCAGAGCAGCTTCATGTCCGTCCCTTGGACAGCCTCTGTCTCAGATGGGACTTCCACACACACGGAGGAACAAAATCCAGCTGGGGGAGAGGAACAGCAGAGAAAGAAGTGTGAAGAGATTCAGAGAAATATCAGTTATTCATCTGTTAAATATCAGTTATATACATCTTGGCATTAATGTCCTTAATGGAAAATGGCTTGAATTATTACTAGTGCTGTTTGATAACAGATTAGGTCTCAAATGTCAAATTTTACCAAGCTTCCTTCTCCTGAGATATTAATAATTCATAATAATTAACAGAGGGTGATCACTTCACACAGATTCACCTCTCCAGCATCTGCTCTGCCACAACTTTCATCTTTCCCTGGTAATTAATGCCACTTTAAAGGCATTGTTCATTGCCTCCCATGCGTGCTGGGCATGCTCCTGTTAGAGCAGCAATTACAGTCTGGGATGAGGGGAAGCCCAGAATTCCAGAGTGGAGGAACGGCTCGCCCTTTGTGCTAAGTTGGAAGGTCTGGATGCTTTAATTCAGCAAAACTGGGAGGGTCCAGCACCCTTCCTGTCCCTGGGCTCCATGGGCACTACTGGGAACCAAGGGGCTTGGACGGGAGTCGATTGGCAGCAGGAGGAGTTATTGATTTCCCAGGCATTCCTGCTCAAAACGCTTCCAATCAGAGCTGTGCTAAGGCTGGCAACTCTCGAATGCTGCTCTTGCAAAGAGGACAGAAATCCTTGCATGTGAAGCCACACGCTGGAGCAGAAAGGGATCGTTTCAGCACCACATCTCCAACCAAATCCCTGCTGACATTTGTCCCCTGGGCTAAACAATCCCGGGCTCTGTCTGTCCAAGGCTGTCTCCAGAGCCCAGATGCTGACTTTGCTGGCTGCTCCCTCCTCCCCAGCCACTGAGGCACCATTAACCCACTCTCTCAAGCAACATATTATCCCGGGACTATTCCTGGAAGCAGCCTGGTTCCAATTCTCCCGTACTAGCAGCTCCACGGACAGCAGCAGCTTCCAGAGAGAATCAAGGAAAAGCTCCTAGATCCTGCTTTGCTCTAAGAAACGAGATCTGTACACACAGACAGGCACCCACACACAGGGCTGAAGGCACACGCACATCGAATGTGGCAAAACCACCCAAGCTCTTCTCGTGGCAGAAATCGAACTGCAGCTGCAATCGATTGATTAACTCCAGTTTACACAGACTGCACGGGAAACCGGCACTAAAACACCTCTTAATGGGCTGCACACCCTCCCCGAGGCAGCTCGATGGTAAATTACCCTGCAAACCCCAGACCAGCGGCAAACAGTGAGGGACCAGCAGATGCTTTGTGCTGGGCACTGAGGTGTTTTCACTCCCTCACACCCACACCGACTCCGCACGAGCGGAATTCCCTTCTCCCGACAACAAACCCCACTCGGAGGCAGGCGCGAAGGGAGCATCCTCCCTTCTTTCCAGCGATGCCCAGCGGCAATCCCCGGCGGCGCTGGGCGGGAGAGGGAATGGCAGCACCTACCCCAGAGCAGCAGGGCGAGCGCGGCCGCGCAGAGCAGCCGCGGCAGCGCAGCCATTGTTCCGAGCGGGGCCGGCGCTCAGGCTCCTCGGCAGGATGGATGGATGCTGCCGGCGCAACAGGATGCCGGGCGGGCGCGGTCCGGGGGCTGAGCTCGGCCGCGGGGGCGGCAGCACCACGGACAGAGCG
>WBNO01030652.1:15851-34554 GCA_013400575.1 Peucedramus taeniatus
TGCGCGGCCGCCTCCCCCGGCCCCGGGCGCGCCGGGCTCCTCCCGGCTCAGCGCAAGCAGCCCGGGGCTCCGGTGGTCCCGCGGGCAGCGCCCAGCTCGGCTGGAGACATCACACAGCGGATATCACATAATCACCGAGTGTTAATGCGTTGGAATGGACCTTAAAGCTCAGCCAGTCCCACCCCCTGCTATGTGTGGGGGCAACTCCCACCAAGCCACATCCAACCTTCGAGCACGACCTCCCTGGATGCCCTGTCACTGCACTCACAGCACAGCATTTCTTCCCAAAATCTAAATTTCCCCTCTTTCCATTTGTACCCCTCGCTCCTGTCCTGTCTCTACCGATCAGCATCACTGTCCTGCCTCCAAAAAAAGCCAAGGGGCGGGGGGGAAATGGGGGCAGTTATCCCTGTGGGGTCACAGAAAGGCCTCTGCTGCTAATAAGTTTAATGCTAACATTTGCACGGCTCTGAAGGTCACAGTGGGAAATACTGGGAAATCCTCTCGCCTCATGTTCCTGCCTGATTCCAGGGAATTTAATGCCAGCAGCAGGCTGGGCTTTCTCTCCTTGGACGGGGGCCACCGTGCCCTGGAGGGCTCCTCCAGCTTTGAAGGTCACAGTGGAGAGAGAGGGGGAAATGAAGCGTTTGTTACATGTGCTCCTTTTAAAGCACCTGCAGCTCACACACAGCACAATCTATCGAGTTAAACCCGACCAGCCCCACCAGAGAATGACACAGGAGTGACTGGCAGTGCCAAAACTCAGCGTGCAGGTGGCCAGACCCACCCAGAGGTGTTTGCAGGCAGCAGAAAAATCAGCTCCGGCTGTACTCGGGCTCTCAGCTGGGCACACACCACTGGTGGTGGCCACTGCCACAGCCCTGTGGCCTCCTGGGGGTGGACACAGGGGCACACACGTGAGATCAGGTCCCTGCACTGCTGGAGTGAAGCAGGCACAGAACAAAGCCAACACTTTTCCTAGACATCACCTAATTGTGTTTGTGTCAGCAGGCTGCATTCATCATCTGCCAGCGGCCACACGCAGCAGCTGCCTGCACGTCACCCTGCACAGGCTGCTCCAAGCAATTCCCAGCTAAGGACACCCTCCTGCTGCCTCCTTCTGCCTCACTGTGCTGACTGCACAGGTTGCTCTGCCCTGCTCCTGGGATTCCCAAAATCCTTGCAGCCTGAAGTATCCAGCAGGGACTGGCCAAAGCCACACGCTGCCTGTCAGGTTGTCCTCACTGTCCCCTCTGCTCCCAGGCTTCTTTGGGCTCCTGTGTACTCTTCCAGCAGCCCACCAGAAGAAAATAAACCTATTTAATGTGCCTGCAGGAGCCAGCTGTGACCAGGGAGACCAACAGCTTGCAGGTTGCTGATGCCAGCACCACAGTTCCAATCCCCTCCCTAGAAGTCATCCATCATGGATATAGAAACCTTAAAATCTCATTTTCTTCCTAGGAAAACAGAACAAACATGATACCCAGAGCTGCCTGAAGGACATTGAGCCATTTCTTTTGTCTCATTACCCCTTGTTATCATCACAACAGCACAAAGGGAAGGGCAGGTTAAGCCACAGGGATTTGCTCCTGACCCTTCTGGAACAATCCATCCCATGCACAGCAGATGAGTGCTGGGGGTGGGTTTTTTATAGCCCAGGGAGCTGCTGGAAAACATCCCTGGCTCTCTCCTTTGACAACCACCTGTTCCACAAAGCAGCATGGAAATCAGAGCTATTTGCAGGCAGCCAGGTGCCCTGGCAGAACACAGAGCAGGGACCAGCAGGGCTGCACTGTTTGTGCTGCTGCTGCTTTAATTACATCTATTACAGAGAATCCTGCCAGGGATGAGACTCAGGGGCCAAGAGGATTAAGAGGAAGCAGCAGCTCGACCACACTGACTGAGTCAGAGTCACTGACTGACCCTCAGCCCCTGCTGCTCCTCAGGTAGAAACAGGAGCCTTTTCTCCTCTAACCCCAGAGCCTGCCTGCCAAACAATTCAAATTACACTGGCAAACAGACGTCCTGAAAAAGTAATGAGTTTTCCCTCAGAATCACTCACGTACCAACCTCAATTACTTCATTCCAGACCAGCGTTGTAGCTGCTATTTAAAGAAGGGAAATGGGGCCCTGAGGTGAAGAAAACCTCTGGTGAAACTGGCCTTGGATTTGGGTGGATTTTGAGATGAAAAGTTACAGGTCAGGGAGGTCACACCCTCTTCCCCAGCTCTGGAGAAGTTTATTCTTCACCTCGAGCCTACCACAGACAAGATCCAAGGTGATTTGCAATAAACACCTGTAGTCCACCCAGTTTCTCAGCCTGCCACGAGCTCTGTTGGGTTTTGTTTTCAAAGCAAACCTCCCTGGGCTCACTCAGAGAGGCTGAATGAAAGGATAAGATCACTTCACTCTTGCTACAATCTGGGCTTAGCTGGGAACCACTCCAATGTCACCCTGTGCCTGCCTAGGACAAGCAGCAAACACCTCCCTGCCCTCTTCAGGAAAACGTGCAGATAATTGGGATGTCACACTCACAGCCTGTGTCAGTTTTGAGCCCTGCACAAGGGATGGAGAGCAGAGATCCTCCCAACCCCATCCCACACCAGGGGGATGCACAAGCTGCTCCTTCCTGCCCTGAGCCAGCCCCGGTGCCTCCAGTGAGCTGGCTGGGGACAGGGGTGGCATTTAGGGCACCACAGAGGGCACTGGCACTCCAGGGGACAGGGGGAAGGGGATGCAATGTTGAGAGAGAGAAATCTTGGCTGTTGAGGGAGAAATCTCTGCAAGAAGGAGCCCAACTTATCATGCGGGGGTTGCTATGGCAACCCACCCAGTTAATGCTTCACAGGAGGAAAAAAAAAGAGAAAAAAAAAAGGCTGAAAAGGCTGGCACTTGTGCACAGGCACAACAAGACGAGGAGATAAAAATAATTTCAGCACCCTGCCCCCACTAATCCCTCACTGTCACGGTCCCTGAGGCTGGGACAGGGCAGTGGGGACAGAGCCCTGCGTGTCTGGGCTCCTCTGCCATCCCCATCACATCAGGCCGGCCCCTCCCGGCTGCCAGGGGACACAGCAGAGTCACCGCGGGCATCAGCTGCTCCCGGAGCCCCGGCCCAGCCCTGCAGGGCTCCCCCAGCCACCCCCAGCCTCAAAACAGAGAGAGCCCCTTTGTGCTGCTCCCCCCGGCCGGGATGGGCTGTGAGAGGAGCCCCGCAGGATAGTGAATGCCAGTTTAGGGATGTTGGATTTAATAGACGTAGGCACCCTTCCCACGCACTCCAACATCCGTGCTGGGCAAATCCCAGGCAAGGGAGGGCTGCTCTCCCTCTCTGGTTGCTTTCAGAGGGTGCCTGGGGGGTTAGAAAGGCTCATTCAGTTTTCTCTCCTCACACTTGAGGTTTAAAATGAGTTCCCCATGTACCTGCCAATACCTGGATCCTCTGGATGCTCTAAACTGGAGGCAACTCCAGCTCTGCTCTTCACACACCTCTGCACCTTCATTTCCAGCTGAGGCCCTGAGCTGATGCTGAGGGCTCCATCTGCAGCTTCCAGGTGCAGCCAGCCCCTTCCCAGCCAATATTCCAGGGGGTAGATCCTCATTCATGCCTTTAGCTGCAGGTCCCCAGAGTGCCTCTGCTGCCCAAGGTGCTCTCTCCACACAGAAATCACACCTGCATTTGTGTTGCACTTTTGGGACCCTGCATACCGAGAGCTTTGGGCTAAAAGTGAAAATAATTCAGGTGTCATTTCTTAATTGGATGACTTGGCCTTAAAGGGCCTTGCAGAGGAAGACAGTGAGCCATTTTGTAGCTTGTTAGTAGAATGCTGTAGAACTCGGGACTTGTAAGACTGTGCTATAGATAAGAAATAATAAATATTTGAGTCTGAACATGAAATACATGAGTGCTTCAATCCCAACCTTGACAGGGGCAGGAAAAGAAGCCAAAACCCAGCATTGCACCTTTTTTTTTTGCCAACTTACCTCCCCATGGAGTGCAACAGAGTGTGAATATCCCCACGATTCCCAAAACCTCTGCTCCATCCTGAGCAGATCTGTGATTTCTGTCACACACACCCTGCAGGCCCTCTCTCTGTTAGATACAGCTCGAGCTTGTCCTCAATCTGCTGCTCTCCCTTCCTGCTCCCCCCAGGGCCCACAAGTCACAGCTCCTTTGCCATCCTCCTCTCCCAGACACAGCCCTGGCGTGTTCCACCTCCTCTATTTATCCTTGGCTCTGAGGCTGCTCTTCCATCAGGGATGGATTTCAGTGAGCCCTCCCCTTTGTCAGCAAGAAGTGGCTGCCCCTGCCAGCAGCCTGCCCTGTCTGTGAGCATCCCCAGAGCATCCCCAGTGCATTCCCAGTGCTTTCCCAGAGCATCCCCAGATCATTCCTTGAGCATTCCCAGAACATCCCCAGAGAATTCCCAAAGCATTCCCAGAGCACCCCCAGATCATTCCCAGAGCACCCCCAGAGCATCCCCAGAGCATCCCCAGATCATTCCTTGAGCATTCCCAGAACATCCCCAGAGCATCCCCAGAGCATCTCCAGAGAATTCCCAAAGCATTCCCAGAGCACCCTCAGATCATTCCCAGAGCACCCCCAGAGCATCCCCAGAGCATTCCCAGAATCATTGCCAGAGCATTCCCAGAGCATCCCCAGAGCATCCCCAGAGCATGCCCAGAGCACCCTCAGATCATTCCCAGATCATTCCCAGAGCACCCCCAGAACATTCCCAGAGTATTCCCAGAGCACCCTCAGATCATTTCCAGAGCACTCCCAGATCATCCCCAGAGCATCCCCAGAATCATTGCCAGATCATCCCCAGATCATCCCCAGAGCACCCCCAGAACATCCCCAGAACATCCCCAGAGCACTCCCAGAGCATCCCAGAGCCATGGAAACACCTTCCCAAACCAGGAGCAGCCTGAGGTCAGGCAGAGCTGTGCATGCACAGCGGCCTGGCCGGGTCAGGGATTCCTTGGAACAGCAGCCACGCTCTGAAGGCTGGGCTGAAATTCCCCCCTCCATGTGCACGAGCACGGAGCACATTCCTGCATGTTCCTAACACGTTGTGTCAGTCATTCAATCACCAATTTTTTTTTAAACCCCCAGATCTTTAACCCAGGCCATATTTAGAGGGGTGTAATTGTATACATCCTGGAAATTCTCAGTCCTGGTGTGGCTCCAGGTGCTTTTGGGCATTGTTTTCTGGGACTGGATGCCAAGAAAATCAGGCACAGAGGGAAGCCTTTGTGCGCTGCTTTAGCCATCCCAGCCTAATGAGGTGGCACTTTCACAGATTTGCTTTTAGGCCTCTCCTCAGCTCGTTCACCTCAGCCCTGGATGGAAAGCCATTAGTGTGTCAGGTTGCCACACATATTCATTGACATCTGCTCATTTAATTTCGGGATTCTCACAGCTTGTAAAAACACACAAGTGCATCAATTATTTCAGCTCCGTGTGAGGATTGTGTTTTCGTGGAGGAAAGCTTGTTCAGCAAATGCTGCTGCCTTACCTTGGCTGCTGCTTTTCCTTAAACATGAATAAAGGAAATCAAGCTGAATCTGCTCCCAGCTGTCACTAAACATGGACATAAATCATTCCCACATCCCTTACAAGACCAGGAGACTTTGCAATGGAGATTTTTGGTAGGATGCCCCTTATTGCTCTGCACAGTCAAATCCCCCATTGTGAAACAGAAGCTTTTTGGGATTTTGGATTTTTTTTGGATTTTTTTTGCATCCTCCATCTGGGGGTTCCCAGCTTTGTCCTCCTCGTAGCCCATTGTCAGCCTCTTTCACCTAAAATGGAAACACATTTTTAATAAATTAGACACCACAGAAGAGAAGGGGGAGGAAGGGGGAGGAAGGAGGAGGAAGGAGGAAACATTTTTCCAGCTTAAATACAACAGAATCGAAAGGTCTTTTGCTTTCTGTCAGTGAAGAACATCTCCCTGGTCATATTTAAAGCTGCTGTGTAAAACAGCAGCAGCTACCCAGAGCTTTGAATCTGTAAAATCTCATTTTCTTTCCCCAAAACATCAATTTTCCAAAGGGAATTCCTTGCTGGCACTTCAGCGTCTAAGCAGGCACCTCCTCCTGGCTGGGTGTTCTGGGTGTTTATTTTAGTGGTTGTTTTACTAACTGTAAACAAAGAAACAATTTAGGGAAAAAATGGAATTTAGACCATGGAAGGTTTCCATCCCTTCTCTTAGGGAAGAGATTTGCTGGAGAAATGCCTGTGTGGGGGCTCGGGGAAGGGAAGGAGCACACGTGAGTGTGTTTGCACATCCATGCCAGTGTTCCAGGCACAGGGAAGGTGTTCCTGGAGGTGTGCTGTGGGAGATGAATTCGTAGAGAATTCTTAAAGTTTGACAGAAGGCTCACACAGTCTGTATCTGTATGTAAACTTTGAGATAAGAAATGCTGGCTTAGAAATGCCATGGAATAGGACAGACATAGTTGAGAGAGAAATGGAATTAGAAACAAGTTTCCAAGGGTGGTTTTATAAATAAGACTAGATACTTTGGAGAAATAGAGCTACGAAAGAAGCATTGGAGTAAGACCTGTGAGAGGCAATTTTAGATGATTGGTTTTAAGGCATTTACAGCATGGTGTAGCAAAAGCTGATACATTTCTAGTGTAATTAAAATACAATATTATGTGTTGCAATTAGGAAACAGTTGGCTTCTGATCGTGATGGCGTGAATTATAACATCTGTATTGTCTCACCCTTCAAACGAGACTGAGAATGGAATAAACGCTTTTCAATCGCCTCTCAGTGGTGCCGTGTCTGGCTCTAAGGGCTCAGTCCCGCAGTGTGCGGTGCCGGAGGAGCCGGGCAGCGCTGCCCCGTTCCCGGCAGATAGCGCTGTGCCCCCGGGGCCGGGCTGCGCTCCCTGCCCGGACACCGCCGGGGCCGTACCTGCCTCCCCCGGGGTCACTCTGCTCATCATTCACCTCCCAGAGCCCCCGGACACCGCCGGCACCCTGCCTGCCTCCCCCCGGGGTCCCTGTGCTCCTCATTCACCTCCGAGAGCCCCCCGACACCGCCGGGGCCGTGCCTGCCTCCCCCGGGGTCCCTGTGCTCATTACTCATCTCCGAGAGCCCCCCGACACCGCCGGGGCCCTGACTGCCTCCCCCGGGGTCCCTGTGCTCATCATTCACCTCCGAGAGCCCCCCGACACCGCTGGAGCCGTGCCTGCCTCCCACCGAAATCCCTGTGCTCATCATTCACCTCAAGAGCCCCGACACCTCCGGGGCCGTGTCTGCCTCCCCCCGGGGTCCCTGTGCTGATTATTCACCTCCAAGAGCCCCCCGACACCGCCGGGACCCTGCCTGCCTCCCCCCGGGGTCCCTGTGCTCATCACTCACCTCCGAGAGCCCCCCGACACCGCCGGGACCCTGCCTGCCTCCCCCGAAATCCCTGTGCTCATCATTCACCTCCGAGAGCCCCCGGCACCCACAAAAGCTGCACAAACCCCGGGCTAAACTCGCACCGCAGCCTTTGTAAATCCCGGGATTTAGTGACTGAGATCCTCAGCTGGAAATCGCTTCTCTAGGAAAACTCTCTTTAATTTATCTGCGAGCAGCTGAGGTGTTTGCATCACACCTTTTCCCCAGCTGCTGTGAAACGCTACAGAAATACATCAATTCTCTCAAAAAAAAAAGAACCAAACTGGGGGTGCAAATCTACATTAAAGTGTCACACGGCAACTAATCAGCTGCAGTAATTAATATGACGTGAGCAAATGCAAATTGCCCCCTTTCAGGCCAAAGATTTGAGCTCCTTGGTTTAGCAAAGCCAAGAAATGTCTGCGACAGAACAGCTCTGACACATCCTAAAAGCATCTGGCCATAAAGGACTTGAGTGATGCATCATCATCTCTGAGCAACCTTCAGGACTGGATTTCCACGGCACAATAAAAGCAAGAGGGATGCAGAAATTCCTCTCCAGCTGAACCCTGGCACCCAATACCAACCCTGCCCTGCTCCACGTGCTTGCCTCGCTCCTTGCTCCTCCTCTGCCTCCCGCAGGAATTATTTTCTCGGGGATAACTCAAATCCCTCAGCAGAGCATCCCCAGAGCAGAGGGAGCTCACAGGAGCCACAGAACTCCCTGCAGGTCACCGAGGCTGCTGTTCCAAGGGCAGCTGGAACCAGGTCAGCAGCTCCAGCTGCGCTTTAGGCCAGGACTAAAAATTGGTGCCAGCTGCCAGCGATGTGTGGGGGATGAATCAAGGGATCCAGGAATGTTCCTGGTCCTGATGGTGCTGTGATTGCCTGCTCTGCCCCAAAGTTAACAGCACCAAAAGTGTCTTTTTGGGTGGTACTTTGGAAAAACAGAGTGCTGGAGGTGCTCCAGGAAGGACAAAGGGACACTGTGAGGGTCAGTCCTGCTCACCCTCACACACAGAGAAATGCAGAATATCAGCATCACGTTCCCAGAAGGATTTTATTATGAGCAAAAATTCCTATTAATGGGGAAAAAAAAAGTTTCTGTTTTTGCTCTCCTGAGAGAACAGTAGAATTTTATCTGCTACTTTCCTATTTTCTTTATTCTAATTCATACATTTGAGTCTTAAAGGTATCTTCCAACCAAGTGATTCTTTGATTCTGTGAATTATCAAAATGGAAGCCATTTGGGCTCTAATCTCTTTTTCTTCCTTATTTGCTCTATTCAAATTATTTCCCTATTTCCTTATTTCTGTTATTCAGCACCAATGGATCCTTGTGCAGGTACAATCAGCCAGTGACAACAGCTGAGCTGTGACAGGGCCCACACTGAGGATGTCAGAGCACAACAGAATCTATTCACACTGATAAAAGCTTTTATATAAAAGTGGATAACTTTTATATAAAAGTGGATAAGTTGGCAGCATCCACAGGGCCACAAAAGCCCAGGAGAAGGAGGTGAAAGGTCACTGGTGTGACCCACTAAGCCCAGCCATTCCCATTCCAATGGCACTGCACACACAGCCCAGCAGTGTTGTAGCTGAGATGGAGACAATACAAAGCAACACTCCATTTTCAGAAGGCTTCAAACCTGTTTTTATTACAGCATGCATGCTTTTATACATTCTTACTAAACTCTTAAATTTACACTTTAGTTATTGGTCAGGAAAGACAAAGTGCTCATTGGAATGGACAGTTGCAGGTTTCTCTTATTTATCCTTTCTTTCTTGATTTCTGTGTCAAGGACCTTGGTAGAAAATTCTTTCAGGGGTAAACATGCATCCTCTTATCCAACTTCTCTCAGGCTCACAGAAGTTACTGTGAAACCAGTTCCACACAGCAGGACAGGAGTTATTGAATTCTGGCCATTCCTGCACTCAGGATGCTCACAGCACATCTACAGCACCTAATCCACCTTTCTTCACTCCATGCAAACAATCCTCTATTACAAAGATGTCTGGAAGAACAGCTTTCACTGGAAAACCCTACAAAATATAAAATAATATTTTATGTTATCAGGCTTATCTGCACAGGATCAGCACTGGGAGGCTGAGGGAGGCAGAGCTCAGAACCCTCAGGGATGGTGAGAAAACCATGGGGGGTGTCCACTTTTTGTGACAAATGTGTTTGAACAAAGCCTTTGGGTGGGGGGGAGAGAATAAAACCGACTTTCTCTATAAAATACATAAGCTTTATGCCAGAAATTTCATTCAAAAAAGAGCCAAGCAATGAACCTTGAAGAGAGCCCTCCCAGACGTGCTTAGCCAGCTGCACTGAGTGTGATCTGTTTGTCTGGCAAGGATCAGGTTCTCATCTCCTCATGGAACCCTTGTCCAGGTGCTCCACCACAGAGGGCAACTCCCTGCCCCTGGCCAAAAGTCCTTCCTCCTCCTCCCTCCCATCCTGATGCAAATCAGCCAAGGAATGGACACATCACTTTCCAAGAAATGAGGTGTTCTAAAAAAAAGCCTTTTTCTTCCGCACCACAGGCATCACCACCCTTTCCCAGCATCACAGGGAAACAGCTCACAAATAAATATCAACACTGGCTGTTTCTGTGAGAGCTGAGGCAATAAAGCACATTAGTGCACGCTCTGAAGGCACAAGGATGAAGCCATTTCTGAGGAGGCAGCAATAAAACTTCACACATCGTCAGGAAAAGCTGGAAGCTCATCTCAATTTACAGGGAAATGTTCTTCCTCTAAAATGCCAGAGAGCTCCTCAGCTGGAATAAAGAGTATTAAGTGTTAAGAGTATTAAGGATGATTTTCCTTTCCCAGCTACTCTGGGGTCTATAAATATTGAATTTGAGCTATGGAGACAATACAGACAAGGAGGGACAATGCTGCACCTCCTTCTGGCTTCTGTGGCCGCTGAGTGCACATCCATCCATAAAATAATAAACTCCTTTACCTCCTGAACCTACAGAGTGTCAAACCCTCCCTCCCAGGAGGAAGAGTGGGGTAAATCAGGGTGAGGTGATTGGCTCAAGGCCACACATTAAACGTGGCATTGGGGTGAGGGCCCTGCACTTCCCGTTTCCTGCTGTAATGACCAGTTTATGGCAGCTCCACCCCCACAGTGACCCCCATTCCTTCATTGCTGCCCCATGAGCACGCCAGGGCTGCTTCAGCAATGTCAGTCTTTCTCCTTCCCTCCTTCATCTTGCTCAGCAAAACCTCCTCACCTCATTTCCCTTTCTAGGCAGAGTTTATGGGCTCTTCCCCACCTCATAACACACTGCTGGGGCAGCCAGGAGCCAGCACACAGCAGGGAGCACTTTAGTGCTTTAGGCTACTGAAAACTTTTGTCTTTTTAACTTCAGAGAGTCCTTGACCCACTGGGTTCCAGCACTAAAATCAGCTTTCCTCTTGGCAGTATGTTTCATTGTGGTTTTTGTCTTATTCCCATGCATTTTTCCTTCTTGAGGCATCAAATCGCCTGCATTTTGTGATTTGCAAGTTATTAAATATGCAAATAGCCACAATTCTCTATAAGGTGGCTCCATGTCCTGCTAATTTAGTGTTTTCCAGCAAAAAATGCTCATCAGGCAGCTTGAGAGGCCTCCCACGACTCACACTCAGCATGGAATGGAGCAAGGATGACCCCAAATCTGGGAATCCATGGCACAGTTCCAGACACAGGAGAGAGACCTGGGAATCCATGGCACGATTCCAAACACAGATGAGGTTTTTCAGGGAGATCTGGGAATCCATGGCACGATTCCAAACACAGGAGAGAGATCTGGGAATCCATGGCACGATTCCAGACACAGGCTGAGGATTCTCAGGAAGGTTTGGGAATCCATGGCGCGATTCCAAAGAGAAGCTGAGGTTTTTCAGGGAGATCTGGGAATCCATGGCACGATTCCAAACACAGGCTGAGGATTTTCAGGAAGACCTACTGCAGCCAGGAGCATTTCCAGCAGGATATAGATCCTCCTGTGGGTTATTTTAGTCTCCAAGCCAAAATGCTGCCTCAGGAGGTTCATACAGGACAGATAAAGCTGTCAGGAGGAGCTGCCTCCTTGTCCTGTCCTGGCTTTGCTCCAAGTATTGACATTGCCACCAAAGGGATCTGCTCACTCTGGCAGTGGCAGCATTTCCTGATCCCATGGCAACTCTGTCCCAGGAAAAACCAGAGCTCAGCTCAGTTAGAAGGGTCCAGCCCAAACCCCAGCCCTGCCTGGCCCAGCAGATCTCAGACTGAACCATGGAAAGTACCTGCCATCAATCAGAGCAGGAAAACTCCCCAGCTTCAGGATAACATTGCTAGTTCATAATTCCTCATCTCCAGCTGGTTTAGAGCTAATTTTAAACCACTTTCTTTAAAATAATTAATAATTTATGCTGATCCCCTCAATGTAATTATTAAGAATTTGAAAAACGTAATTCAGTTTCGATTCCACCAACTCATATTTCCTGGGGTGGCTCTACATTCCTGAAAAATCTCCCTGAACACCAACATGCAAATTCCCTTCAGCTCCAAAGGACAGTGCCAGCAGATTGGATGTGCCAAACTACAGTCAAGAGCTGAGCAGCTGCTGGGAGGAAACTTCAGAAGGAGAGAGAGATGTGACTAAAGCAGGCTGTGGGAGAAGGCAGAATTCCTGCTCAGAAGTGCCTGGAGGTGTGGAACAGCAGACCCCAACACTCAGCTTGGCAACAAGAAAGGCTTCTTGGGAAAGGAGCTGCTTGGCCACCTCTAATGAGGTCAAGCCAGCCTTGGCTTCCAGTGGAATTTCCTCCTGCAAGCCCAGCAAAGCTCCCCAGCCTTTGCCTGGAGCTGCTCACATGTGCTGGAGGTTCTGTTTTGGAGCTGTAGGAAGTGGGGAGGAAGCAGCATTCCCACAATCCTGCTCCATCAGCAGCTGGCTGGGCTGTATCACCCACCTGCCTCACGTGGCTGGGGATGCTGTCTGGGAGGAGGCAGCTGGCAAACAGCTCTGGAACAGGGCACAGAGATGGCACAAACCCCTCTGCCAGCCAGGGCTGCACACACAGAACCTGCATGCTCTGCTCCAATGGGGTGCTCAACCCTTTCTATCCATTTCTGCAGGAAAATTGGTAATTTGCTTTTCCTTCCAGCAAATTCTCCTGATATCCCCCAAACCCAAGCCAATCTCCCACTCCTGTTGAGCTGCTCGATTTTCCCATTCCCATTTCTCCCTCACTGCTTGCAGGCAGGGTTTTTCCCAAGTCTTGAACTTGCAATCCACACCTTTATCCTTGGGGTTTAACAACCTGCACAGCCCAAGGTTCTGCCCAGAGTCAGCAGGAGACAAATTAGTCTAATGGGAATGATGTCCGTGGGTGTGACAGGATTTATGGCACTGAGACAGTGACCAGACCATGGAGCACATCCCCACAGGGTCACAGGAGATTCCCTGCAGGCAGCAGAGTATCCCCAGGGAGCCAAACACCTCAGAACTGAGATGAATTTCCAGGAAGGAGGGAGAGAAGACACAGAGAAGCAAAGAATCAGGCATGGAATTAAAAAATTAGAAGGCAGCCCCGTGGTCTGTGCCATGCTCCAAGGCAGCCCCAGGTTACAGAAGCCTCTGCTGGAATCAATGCCCAAAAAATGTCCAAATCTCATCTCTCCCCAGGAAACAGGCTCAGAACAAACTGTGGCACACGTCTGAGCAGCAAGAGAGCCCTGAATGAGGGCTGTTCACTGCCCTGAGCCCCAGTGCAGGTGCTGGCAGCCCTGGCAAGCCCCAGGGAAGGGATGATGCCATTCCCAGACATGCACGGACTGGGAGGCCAAGTTTTGCTGTTTATTGACTTATACAGCAAGAACTGAAAGTAGGTCAGAAGGCAGGACACCCCAAAGGTGGAGAGAACCATCCTCCAGCCCCCTTCCAGGAGGGTTCTGCCTGATGGCTCTGATGGATGGTTCTGCATGAGCAGAGCTGGTTTTTAATGAAAAACCAGAAATTGTTTGAGCCCCAGGCTGCAGTGTTCTCCCCCAGGCAGTTCAGCACACAGGAAAAGAAGGAAGATGTTCACACCCCACTTCTGGGGGCCAGGCAGAGGCATGGAACCAACCCTGCATCAAAACTGAATCAAAAATCAACCCCATGTGCAGCAAAGCAGAGATTAAAACACCAGATCCAGCCAGCACTCACAGCTTTAAGCTATTCTTCCTGGGTGCCCTACATAACAAACCCAAACAAATTAAGGCATGAGTAATGAATAGGTAGGAGGTGGCAAGGCTTGTTTTGGTTCAGGAAAGGATTCCCACCCCTTGCTTGGAATCTAAATTAGATTCAATTTAGATTAGAGTGAGGCAAGGCCAAATTCCCCTGATGAATGAGTTGCTGCAGTAAATCACTCAGATTTTGCAGCCATTCTTCAACAAACGTGTTTTTCTTTTTTCTTCCTCTCCTTTTGTTCCTGATCCTGTCAGCCCCATGCCATGGCCCTGTTCCTCTGGGTTAGGATATCCCTTTTTATCTCCCTCAGAAAGGGAAGAACTAATTTGTTGTCTGGTAGGGAGAGAAGGTGTTCTTGGTCTGATAAGTGGATTAGCTCCCTAAACAAGCTCTGTAATGCAACAAACCCCACACACTCACAAAACCAAAGGAATCCATCCCAACCAGGGATGTGACAGCCAAAAGTGAAAGCTCCCTCTCCTGCACAGCACACCCAGTGCCACAGCCAGGCTTATGCTGGAGCAAAAATCCAGGGAAAATGCCCAAAATTAAATCCATATTCAGGCTTGTCGTGGCTGCAAATGTGTCTCTGAACTCACAGCAACTTTTGTAGGGTCACAACATCTGCATGTGATTTCTCTTCCAGCTGAAAAGTGTTAAAGAGTCTAGTTAAAATTGAAAAATTTTAACTCTTTAAAATTGAAAAAGAGAGGTTATGTCAGGAATGCAGCATGAGAACACCCCAAAAAGAAATGGGAATTGGGGAAATGGAGTCATTGTCCCCCAGGAACTGGGCCCTGCTCAGCCTTTATCCATTTGCTGCAGCCCAAGCTTGGGATTTTCACCCTGCTGACACCCTGCACCCCACAGATTATCACTGGAGATATCAGGGATATCAGCTACGAGATCCAGCCCCTCTCAGGAGGAACCAACAAGGTGCAGCAACTTAAAATAGAAACTGGACTGAAACTCTTCAGCCTCTGACTCACCCCCAGAGGAAGCCAGGCTGGTGTAAATCACCTGCTGATCCAGAACCCTGGACCTGACAGACCTTCAAGAGCTGCCTGCTGCTGCAGGAAAGGGACTCATCAATTTAGGATGTCCAGGAACTGATTGGCAGCTCCTTCTCCCTGGCTGGGGGGTTTGTGTGGACCCAAAGACTGCTGCTGACACGTTCTGCAGAGCTGGAAAGCTCCTGGCTCCTAATTTCAATCCACAATCAAGTGCCTGAAGTAGCTGAGATGATTTGGCATAAACCAGGGACTTCTCCAGGGATAATCTCTCTCTCTGATGGAACAAAATGAAACTGCTTTATTTCACTGGCCCAGCTTCCTTTGGAACCACCCTAATTTCTGTTTCTTCCTCAGAGAAGCCAATTTCACAAAGGGCAGCTGCAGAAACACAGAGCTTTCATTTTTAGTGCTTACCTTGTGCTTAAACACGCTCCCTTAGGCAGAACCAGCCCATTCATCATCCTGATGAGAAGAAATACCCAGAATTACTTCTCAGAGTACAAGACAATTCCCACAGGACTGGTAATTTATTAAGCCCGATTTTCTTTATGATGCAATTTTCCTTTTCTGAACTTTGCAAAACTGTTTCACTGCTGTGTTCCAGCCTTTGTTTCTTGCTAATTCCTCCTTTCTGCTGGTTGGTTTCACATAGTGGTAAAATTATGCTCATTTTGTAGTATCACTTCACTCAGCTGAATAAAATCCTTCAGGGTGATACTGCAAGACAGCAATATCTGAATGCAATGCTGATTTTGTGCAATAACCTAATAAAACCAGACATTGTTCCAAGAAGCTGTTCTCTTGAATGGATGCCCAGAAACTTCTGAAATTATTAATCTTAAAATGTATTACATTAAAGAGTAATCTGCTTCTAAAGGATGCAGCAGCCTAAACTCCTGCATGTTGGGAAACCAGTGCCAAGCAGTGTAAATTTTCAGGGTTCTGAAACAGCTAAATTGAAAGTATTATTCTGCATACATGAAACATAAAAGTATCTGACTTCCCTTCCAAGGAGGAGAACACTACCTCATGTATTTTAATTTGCTGTGATTACAGTTTTCATAGGAGAGAGGAATAATAATAATAATAATAATAATAATCCACATTTTGAGTCGTTTTTAATCATCCCACCGCCCTCTCTGTGCTGCTCTGCAATTTCAAACAATCCCAAGGAGCTAAGGATGGAGTTTATTATTGCTGAGAAGTGCATGGTTCATGCCCAGTAAATCCCTGGGTCAGTAACTGAGCTGTCCCCAGAATTAAATGGATGTCAGCACCAAGGGTGACAACTCCAACACTGCAACACTCATGAGCTCACAGAGAATTAACCACGGGCACAGCTGTTTCCATGGCTTTTAGGGCACTTTGTGGAATCAGGATCCCAGAATGCTGCACATTCCTCCCCTCAGAGTTTTCTGAGCTCAGCTGCTTTTGAAGGGGAAAGGCCCATCCAGACAGACCCTGCTGTCACACATTTGATCTGTAAGGAAAATTCATCCACAAATATCAGAGGTTGATGTCCAAAAAGGAGACAGAGGAGTCCCTTTTACTTTATTCCAATCAAGGGAGAGGCCATGGGGCATTCCCCTGGGGTCTCTCCAATTTTTAGAGGATGCAGCCTCCTTTTTATCCCAATTTCCCAGCCACATTTCCCTCTCTCTTTCCCCATTTCTGAGGTGCTTGAGAGGTTCAGGCTTCCCAAAACGCCTGATACCAAAGATTCCCCTCTAATGTATGACCCTCCTTTTAATTTTTAATTTTTACAGAATTTAGGGGTTTTCTTTCCCATTGTTTCTTTCATCTTTCAATATCCAATTTCATTTCTCAGCAAACCTAGAGTTTATTTGTAAAAGCAAATATCTTTTTCCATTCATCAATCAGTGAAATCTTCTCAATTGTTTCTTTTCTCTCTCAGTGCTGGTTTCATCTATGAGCAGAGCCAGAGCTTGTTTGGAAAGACAAATCCACTGTTCCTCTCAGATCCAACCCTGTATGTTCCACTCATCCCAAATGCCTGCCTGCCTCATTAGCAGAGAGGGCAAGCTCCAGAGGCAGGCTGGGAGCCAGCCTATTTATCATTTGCATTTCAGCACTGCTTTCATATTTGCAGAGTGCTGTGCAAACACCAATTACAGCCTGGAGGCAGCGGGGCTGATTAACCCTGGCACAGCAGTGGGACCCTGCTGCCTCCAATCTCCAACCAGCTGCAGCTCCATCCCTGCCCTCTGACCCCCCAGCACCCTCACACTGCCCTGGGAAGGCACTGCAGGCAGAGCCTCTCAATAATCATCCAAACTGGCATCCAAAATTCATCCAGGCTGGGCACTTTGCAGCACCCTGATTCTGCGTGGAGCTCTGCAGGACAGGCTGCAAAACAGCAAGGGAAACACAACAAAACTCATTTGACAGCAAAACTCAGCTATCCCCTGCTTTTTTCCGTATTTTCCCAGGGTTATCAAGAACATAAACATCTTTTGCAGCTCACAGTCCTTCACCTTATTAAGCTCAGAGCATTTCCTGTAATTTGGTTCTCTTTTGACTCCTCTCTTCCACCTCAAAGCCATGGAGCACCTGGCATTTATCCCAGGGGAGGAACAGCCTGCTGCACACTGGGAACCACTCGGGTCAGACCCACCACCAAAAGGACTCTGTTTGTTTTCCCCTCTTGTCAAAAGCCTTAAACTGAAGGAGGGCAGGTTTAGATTGGATATTCAAAAGAAATTCCTCCCTGTGAGCATGCTGAGGCCCTGGCACAGGATGCCCAGAGAAGCTGTGGCTGCTCCATCCCTGGAAGGGTCCAAGGCCAGGTTGGAGCAGCCTTGGATAGTGGAAGGGGGTGGGATGAGATAAATTGTAAGGTCCCTTCCTGCCCAAACCAGCCTGGGATTCTATTTTGGCTGACAGCTCCCAACAGAGTCACTTACTCATCACAAATCTTCTCACATGAGATGGATTTGGTGACACACAGGGAGCCTTTCACTCATCCTTAGCTTTCCCACAAATCATCTCACCCCAGATGCACTCAAAATATTTGACTCTTGGAGCAAAACTTGATGGGATTTGTCAGATCCTCTTCCAGTAAAAGTCAGCATTAACTGCAAGTATTCCTGCAGCAAAGCAGTGTGACCAGCACAAGCTCAATTCCCAGAAAAATGTGTTCCAGGAAGGCCAAGGAGCAGGCATGCTCCTGTCTGGGGCTGGCTCAGACACGTCTGAACACAAAAACCAAATCAAAACTCGTTTTAATATTGAAATGGTGTCATCTGGACTCATCCCTATGCATTTGTTCCTCAGGACAGGAGCTGTCTGCCTGCCCTGAGAGCAGCTCTCTCCTCTGCAGTGCTCTCCCCTTGTGCAGGCAGAGGACAGGATGCTCCACGGGGTAATTTCCATCTCCTCTCTGCCTGCCACGCTCAGGAGCTGCTGGCTGGAGGTGCTGCTTTCTTCCTCTTGCCTACAAAGGCAGCCTGAGTGATGAGTGCAGGGTTAAATTAGATGAGCTGCATCCCATCCCAGGCAGTTCTGGCCTCGTGTTCTGCAGCTCTTTAGCAAATTAAGCCGGCAAGGGACACGGAAATCAGGCAAGGAGGAGTCAGGGCTCCTCCCTTCACTGGGATCCTTGGCTTCGTGTCACACAGGGAGAGCACACAATTCTCACCTGGATTTCCTGCACAGGTCACTGCCTCTCCAGGACCCTTCTCTGTCTGCAGAGTGGAGATGTTGCTCCCAACCTCCTCTGCCAATTCCTCTTCGATTCTGATGAAAATGACCATTGCAATGATAATGTAGTTTCTAGAGGGTGGGATTTCAGGAGGAAATACAAATCCTAACCAATCCAATACCCCAATCCTAACACAGATGTTACTTCTCACCCTCTGTGGACATTTTAAAATGCTTTTTTTCCACCATGATAATAAAAACCTGTGACCTTCCCCGAGCTGAGCACAGTAGAAACAGATCCCACAGATGAGACATATAAAACAAAGAGCTGCAGGGAGGAAATCTAAACCCAGCTAACATTTCTATTTAACATTTCAGGGCTGCTCAACACAAAATGCTTCACTAAAACAAGGC
>WBNO01030652.1:38876-94665 GCA_013400575.1 Peucedramus taeniatus
AATACACACAGAGACACATATATATATATATATATAATTTTTATTTTTTTTACCTGAGAATGGTCAAAGCACCAAGACAGCAGCTGTTTGAAAGACTGGAATTTACAAATTCCTATAAATCATGAAATGTTGGGAATATCACCACGTTTAAAGAAAGAAGTTCTGTGGTTTTGCACCAATTTCTACTCCTGGCTGCTCCTGACAGCTCCAGGAAGTTACAAGGAGGAAAATCAATTTTCTTGACTGTTTTTTAAAGCAATATGAATCCAGTAATGGTTCATATTTAGGAGCATGAGGAAGCAGGAAGATAAAATATTAAGAAGAGTAAAATAGTCCTGGATGCTGTGACTCGCTTGTGATTTGTTTTTCTTCCTCGCAGACAGAAAACATTGACAGAAAATTGATTCTCAGTGATGTCCCTCTAAGAAGAAATGTGCAAATTCTGATTTTTGAGCTCTCTTTGGGCAGGCAGCAGCGAGCTCAGCACATCCTGATCTATAAATTAAAGACAGCCATGGCTTTTTGATAGCCCACATGAAAATGTTTGGAATGAGCAGGTTTCCATGACAAAAAAGTGGAAATATTGCTGTAGAAACCCAAAAACTCTCAGCTAAATAGGGCTAGAGATGAAAAACGAGATGAAAACTTCCCCCAGGATTCACCAGCTCCTCTTCAGGGGGTGGGAAGAAAGAAAGGCTATGTGGAAATATATAGACATGAAATGCTGAATTCCACCTGTGCCCTCTTTCTGTGGGTGTTCAGAACCCACCTCAGCTTCAAAAGGCTGAGGGAAAAGCCAAATCCTTCTGGAAAATCAAAACCTTACCCCGAAATGACCCCGAGCTGTGGTGGCTGTGCCAGGTCTGCAGGGACACCAAGTCATCATGGCATTTACAATGAGGTTACAGCACAGTTCAGCATTCAAAATGCCAGCCTGAAAGCTGGGAATGAAACCCTTTGCTCCTCAGCATTTCCTACTCATCTCTGATTAGCAAGAATGGGAAAATTAGGAGGGAAAAAAGAGAAATTTGGGGTTTCATGAGCACCACGGAAAGCAGAATGTGAAATTCCCCCTGTTGGGAGGTGAATGCTCAGACAAGGAGTGGTTTACAGGCAATGCCCAAATTACCACTGTCCAAATACCACTTAAGCTTTGGCTTAATTTGGCTCCTGAGGGGTTTTTACAGGTGCTTGGCTCGTTGCTTGTGGCCTCTGAGTTAGGGTTTAACATCTTTGGAGTAAATTAAGGAGAAAACCAGGGAGTATTTAGCACTTGGCACTCAGAGGGAAGATGGGTTTCTGCTTTCCACTGAGCAGAAAAACAAGGAACCCTCAGAACTTCTCTCCTGGGTAGTGGATGGACCCAGAATAAATTCTCAGCCTCTTCCACTTGTCTGAGAGTCCAGGGTTGGTTTTACCCTTGGCCTCGAGGGAGGGAAAACAAACAAACCCCAAACAAAACCAAACAAATCCTTTCTCTATAGAACCACAGAACCCCAGCATGGTTTGGGTTGGGAGGAACCTTAAATCCCATCCAGTCCCATCCTTGCCATGGGCAGGGACACCTTCCTAGGGCCACCTAGGGCCACCTAACCTTATCCCAGGTTGCTCCAAGCCCCATCCAACCTGGCCTTGGGCACTTCCAGGGATCCAGGGGCAGCCACAGCTTCTCTGAGCACCCTGTGTCATCCTCCCAGGAAATAATTTCTTCCCAATATCCCATCCAAATCTTCTCTCTTTCAGTTTGAAGCCACTCCCCCTTGTCCTGTCTCGGCAGACCATTGCAGAAGTTCTCTTGCTGGCTCACTCCATGCACAGGAAGGTCACAATGAGGTCACCCCTGGTTTCTTCTGCAGAAAGGCTGAATAATCCTCATCTTCTCATCATCCTGGAGCCTCCTCTGGCCTGGCTACCACAGCTCCGCGTCCCTTCCGTTTGGGGCGGCAGTTCAGGGGAGGTGACAGGGATGTGCCGAGGCAGAGTCGGGCTCATTTCTGGGGAATTTGGGGAATTTTTTGGGAATTAGCGCAGGAACCGCTGAGCGCAGAGAGCCGTGCGCCCTCTCGCGGCCTGCGCGGGAAGTGCAGCCAGCGCGCACCACCCCCGAGAAAAGCAAATTAAAGCAAATTTAAACAAACTTGAGCAAATAGAAGCAAACTTTAGCTAAATTTGACATCGATTTGCCTCCCTCTCTGCGGCTTCAGGTCCTTCCACCGCTCATGCTCGTCCTGCTTCATCCGAGACACGCAAACAACACAGCAAAGCTCACCAGGCAGAGGCAGTGCATTCTCCTTACTCCAAAATGCTTTACAGACATTCACACTTTTACTTCGAAACCTGAAGAAATTGGATAATCTGAGCACTGGGATTCGCCCCTACGAGTTAAGAAATGTGGCCTCCCTGTGCTAAATAACATCCAAACCTTCTCCTGGCTGTCTTTTTTCACATAGGATCCAAATAGTTCTTAATTCCAGTGAATAAATGTGAGACATAATAATGCAGAAGGGCCACATTATTTTTCTAGACTGATCTTTAGGAACCAGCACGATTCTAACACATTCTCCCCCCTCAGCAGGGCCCAGCTGTGACTGTTGTGACACACCAGGAGCTCATGTGACAATCCCAGCCCTCAGGTATGTTCCTCTCAGGACATGCCACGTCTTGCAGGGCATGGGGCAGGATTTGGTTTTGGAGCAGCCCTTGCCCAGAAATTCAGCCTGGGTTCACTTCTGGGTTCTGCTCCTGGGACCTTTTCAGAACAGCCAAGTGACAAAACACAGATTTTGTCCTGACAAGTGACCCTAGCTCACAAGGAGGATTCCAGCTGCCCAACCACCTTCTGTTGACTCATGAAAAACAAGAGATTTCTCTTTTTTACAGTGCTCCTCACCCTTGATTTGTAACTCACCGAAAAAAAAAGCCCTTCAGCTGACAGACAATGGAATTTTGGCCACAGAACTTAAACATCAAATTTGCCCTTTGAACTTGGCAGCTCCACACGGGTGCTTTGCCAGCAGCAAATCCTCTGTAAATCCTGAGCCACGGAACTGTCCACAGAGACTTTCCCAGCCCAGCTCCTTGGCCTCAGAGCACATCCTTCAGCGGGCAGATGTGGCAGGGTAAACACCCCGTGAGGAGCAGGGTTACCCGGTGCTTTGTTGCCAAACACTTCTCTCATTTGCATTTCTAACATTCGTCCCCAGGCAAAAGCCATCACGGTTTATAGAAGGTAAATGCAAAAACTGCCCAAATGACCCAGATAAACGTCCTGAATCACAAACCATTGCTAAAAAGCTCACGGTGGTTGCTCTCATGGATCTGTGAATGGTAGGATGCACATCCTTGTTTTCCATCTAGCACTGGGTTAGAGATCTCAGTGCCCAGTATAAACCTGTAAAAGGGTGAAATGTGCTGGGTTTCACATTTTGCAGCCCACAGCTTTACCCACAGACCTGATGTCATGTGAGCACATCCCTGGAAGGCATTTCCCCATCTCCAAAGCCATTTCCCATCTCATACCCCAAATTCCAGGCTGAGCAGTCCATCTGGGTATCAAATAAGCTCACATTTCCTCTCCATCACTCTGCTCTGGCTCTTTCCCAGGACAGAGGGGAGGATCTCAGTGCTGGGTATCACACAACACAGATTCCCTGCATACAGCCAACACACCCCTGCTCTTGCTCACACTGGGAAACCTCCAGCACTCTCAGACATAGGGAAAGGTTGATATTCCAGGACAAAACCCAGCTCTGAGTACCTCAAGCAGCAGAAACTGAACACGAAACCTTTCCAGACCCACTCCTGCACCTTGCGCAACGTTCCAGGGTTAAAGAACGCCGTGGAAAACGACCAACACAAATAAACTGTGAAGTGGGAGCACCTTGAGGAGGCCTGATACTCAAATTCCTGCTTGATTTAAATATAAATTACTCCTGCTCTTGTTGAGGTAATAGATGATGTCCTTTGGATTTTTCCCTCTGCTAATAGCTTCTATCTGTGGTTTGATAAAGCCGGCATTGATTATCTCCATCCACACGTCATATCTCTGACCAAAATTTGAGTCATTCACTGGTGGCACCACACAGTGTCTCCAATGGATTTAGAGTTTATGGATTACATAGACTACAATAGCAAAGAGTAAAGGTTATAATATTGAAGACCAAATGCTGTTGATCAGCACTTTCAGATGGATGACAGACAAGTCTTTCCCCAAATAATGTTAAACTGCAGAAGACCATTCCCCGTGTTTCACTTAGCTTTTCATCAGTTCAGCCTCAGAGGTGGAGAAGCAGCTTTACTCCTAAGTGATGAGACCAGCCAGGTACCAAAAGTGTCACAAATCTCATTATCACTCCTACCTGGAAGCTGGTAATTGGTGCAAGACAAACCAAGAACTGCTCAGGTAAGTGCCCTGCTGGACAAGCACCAGGAAGTTCACTTCTCCCAGCTCAGCATGAAGGTGGAAAACACACGAAATACAAGGCAAGCATTCAGAGTGAAGTCCAAGCTACGAAGCTTCAAAGAGCACCACTCCACTAAATCCCTGCCAGCACCCAAATGAGGCAGGGATCTGACTTGGAGGAGCCTCAGGCAAAGAGAACATCACCTGGGCAGGTGAGGCAGAATGTGCAGAGCCCTCCTTTAGCCCAGGATCCCGAGGGGAGCCCGGAGCTGGAAAGTCTCTGGAGGAAACTCCTTGCTTCCAGCAAGATGAATAATACACCTGTTCCCTACTTGTGAGCAAACACTACAAAGGAATAATTAGAACCTATCTGACCTGAAACCCACATGCCCATTACTGTGGTATTTTTCCACCTACTCCAGGTGAAACAGAAGATGGGCTGGACCTGGAAGGGGAGGGGTGGAGTGGCAGCCCAAGATGCTGATTTATAAAGCAGCAGCAAGCAGAGCTCTTTCTCCACAGCCTTGGGACAGGGAGCTGGCCCTGCCTGAAGGATGCCGAGGTGGGAGCAGCGTTCCAGCTAACACCTGCTGGCCACAGGAGAGGGACCCACCACCTCAGGGAGCTTCTGCACTCCAGGACTGCTCTGAGCCACCACAGTCCCCAGCTGGCCTTGGGCTTTTCATCCAGAGATTTTGGCTTTTGATCCAGAGGCTTTGGCTTGGCTGCTTCCCTCCATCAGGAAAGGAATAAACTCACCAAGATGGTCAAGGTGGGTACAATGCCCAAGGAGCTGCCCCTTGTGTTTCTTCTTAAGTTTTATTTTGTGAATCTATACTGTAAGTACAAGGCTAAGTGAAAAATTGAATTAATACCAGACACTCTTGGGCATTAACAGTTTGCATTGGGAAGAATTCTTGGACTGGCTGAGCCAAAAATCTGAGCCAAAATCTGAGATTTTATGAAACTCTGAAGGCTAAAGGTTAACATGGGTCATTTTTACAAGTGAGCAATAGATTTTACTAACTTCATCAATTTCCTTTATTTTTCACTTTCTTCTGCTAAGTTCTCTCAGCAGAGAGCTGTTGCCTTTCTCTTCTGTTTTCTCTGCTCTTTAGGGATTTGAAAAGCTGAACAGATTTTTTGAGCAGGAGAGTTAAAGAGAAGAGGAGGAGGAGGAGGAGGAGGAGGAGGAGGAAGGTGAAGAGAAAAAAATCCCAATAGATAAAACAGATTGTGAATCTTCAGCATGGCAGAAAATAATCAGAACTTATATCAGGCATGCCCTGTCTCTGGGATGTGCATCACCAAGCAAAATCAAGTGTTTAGGAATAGTATTTCAGTCTTTAGAGTCCTCAAACTGCTCAGCAGCTATTTGCTTTCCCCTTCATCAAGAGACAATGTCAAGATTTAAATTCTCCTTTAGTTACAGGACAGCTGAGGATAAGATGCCAGTTTTGAGTTCAGAACAGCGTTAAATATTAAGACACCCCAATTATTATTGTTTTTTCTTGTTGTTTCCATTATTTGAGCTTTCTTTATGTTATGGAGAGATCTTCCCTCATTGCTGTGAGATCTCTCAGGAAGCCAAGCACTGGCAGAGCCCCTTTGTGCTTTGTCCCACCAGGGAACATCCAGGGGGGCTCTCCTGGACTTCTGAGGTTTAATCCATAGGGAAACCTCTGGAATGGGGTCACCCAATGGCTCTCCCAAGGCCTGGCATGCAGTTTCCAGGATAATTTGGGAGCTGGAACGTTATGATTAATCAGTGGCACGGGAGGGAAGTTTGCCCTGCACACTGCAGAGTTAACCCAGGGTTTAGAAACAGCCCAACTCCTGAGTTATCACTGAAAGCAAAACATTCCTTGAGGTGCAGCAGCCTCCCATGGTCAACAGCTCCCTGTGCCCAGTATTTCACTGCCAAAAAGAAGTGAATTGTTGGCTAAATCCCTGCCAGCTCTGAGCCTTGTGTGAGCACAAACAGAGCAGCTCCTCCTTGGCTTTCAGTCTGGTGTTTGCCTCCATTCCTCACTTTGATTCAGTGCAAATATATATTTGTAAGTGTTGATTGTAATTAAAATTTTAATCTTGAAGTTATGGATCTGAAAAGCTCCTGGATCAAGCAAGATCTCAATGGATATTTTTCCCCTCCCTTTTCCTTTCATGAATATTTTGCTTTTCAACTGATCTCTTCTTGGAGCTGATAAAGAAATTAATAATTTTCACTGCTGAGGTCCTGGGCAGTATTTTCCTACACTTGTTTCAGATAATAAACTACTGGAAGTGTTGCACATCCCTAAAGCAATCCCTGTAATTTGCACCTGATGAAGTCCTGACCACAATCACAAACTAGATGGATCTCTGGATAAGACAGGAAAAAACACCTTAAGTAGACAGGAGAAAGGGACACTAGAGATTTGTAGGTTGTCTAAAAAAGTAGATCTGCCAAATTTTGACTTTTTTGTGGTCTTTTACAGAAAAAGTCTGATGTTTACTCAGTTGAGATCTATGGGACAAAAGATCTGCATAAAACAGAGATCGAAGATGAAGAAGAGAAACACAAAGACCAAAAAGGCAACAAGAAGAAAAAGAAGGCAGAAGATCTTAAGAAAGAACTGGACCTGGTGAGTGTTGCTGAGCTTCCATTACACATTCCATGAAATCCAGGGAGTGTCCTGCACTGAAAATCCTGGCACAGGGAAGGATTTGCTTCCTCACCCTCCCGGAGTGTGCCAGAAAAACCCTGTGCAAGATTAATACCTAAAATGAGAGGATGAATCTGGTATAATTAAGCCACCAATGGTACAGAACATTATCTGCCCAAAAAGGAGCCATTCCCCAGATGGAATCACTGCCATCAGTATTTCCTGACAACTTGCAGAGCCAGCCAGGAGTCAGAGGGAGAGGCAGAACCACGGCACTGTGCTCCAGAGATTCCAGAGCTGAGAGCATGTCTCAGCTTTAAACACAGGGGTTTTACCCAAACCAACTGCTCTGACCTTCAAGAAATCTGTGTTTTCCTCCTGGCTCTCCACTGACCTGCTGGCTGCTCTTAGAAATGTTGCTTCCTCTCCACACATTCCAGTTTCCCAATCTGGAACATGAGGGTAATTATGCTGACCTCTTTTTGGGATTGCTGTGAGAGCAGCTCAGAGGAGAGGCTAGTTAAGGGCTGGATGGCATTTCAGAGCTCAAAGAATACCAAAATACGATATTGATTCCATGATTCTCTCACCCATTCACCCAGCAAGTTTCCAAGATCTGCCCAGCAGCAGGTAAATATTTCTGTCTGTGTTGTCTTTGCCACCGGGGGATGTAACTCCACTCCCGTGTTTCTAAAGAGAAACCAAAGCACAGACAGGAGAATTGACTCACCCAAGTACCCATGAATCACTCTGAGAAAACAATTGAGAGATCTCTCAAATTCTTGGCTTCTAAATCCCGGTTCAGCACAAGATATAATTAGGCCAATGATACTACAGAGGTGTCACTGCAGGCCAAGGAGAAGAGCTTTGAGATTTCCCTCTCCCACACCCTTTTAAACTGTGCTTAGAACCTGTTGCCTCTTTCCACCAGACTGAGGAGGATAATTCACATTCCCTACCCTGGCAATCAAGGGCAGAGGTTGTTGTCACACACACTCTGAGCCCTGCAGCATGCAGACAGAAATGATTTATCCAAAAGAAGCACAGCCCCTCCTGGCAAGCAGCAGAAACATGAACACACCACCCTGTTCTTGTGACAGATTTGCTGGAGGAGGGAGCTATTTACAAAAGCACTCTGCAAATCAAAAGGAAAAAGTATCATCTTCCACTGGAAGATATTTTGCTTATCAATATGCAGATTTGTCTAATTAATGAAAGTGGGGTGTCATACAAGCAACTTCATCCATGTTCCCAGATCCAGGCAGTTTGGAAATTAAACTCCAGCAGTCTGATGCTCTGCTCACTGTAATTTTCTGTCTCTCTTGGGATGCAGGATGACCACAGGCTCAGCACCTCGGAGCTGGAGATAAAATACGGTACCAGCATCGACAAAGTAAGTGCATAGGGCTTCCTTAAGGAACTGCCTCAATCAGGAGCCTCTGGCCTCCCCAGAGCTCCCAGGAGCAGGAATTTCATTATTAAATATGTGTGGGTGCCTGCATTGATGCTCCCAGTAAAGCCTAAACCAGCAAGCCAGTCAGCACTGCCCTGGATTTAGAGTGGAGTTTCTCTCGAGTCTGAAGAGAGCTGAGCTGCTGCTTTGAAATCAAAAGTGGGACCTCAGGGTTTTGCACCAGGACCTCATTTTTTCTAAAGCTGTTATCTGATCTTTTGATTTCACCACAATTCACCTTTCACTGTAGCAGTTTATAGCCAAAGACTGCATGGATTGAGCTGATTTTGAAGGAAAATCTAGATTTGAGAAACTACACCTGAGTCCCTTTGACACCTGACATTTGAATATCAAAGCATTGAACGTGGCCAGAGAACAGACAAGAATTTCAAGAACCTCCTGAGCTACAAACACCTCCTGGAAAAGCAGAAACAGCAGCAAAAGAATGTCAGTTTTCCCCTGGCTTTCCAAACACTTAGTCCAGGTATATTTGACTGATAACCAACAGAATGGAAACTCCTGATGGATGTGGCCCCAAATTCAGTGCTCCAGGAGAAATAAGAAATAGCTGACTGTCCACAGCAGACAATTAATAGCAGTTCTCTGAAATCAGGAGGTTTGGAAATCAGAGTTGCAGCTGGCTTGTGACACAACCTCGAAAGAAACGGCAGCACGTGCGTTTGGTTCTGAGCTGGGGTGAAAATCTGTTTGTGATTTCATTGTAAACGTGTCACCTCCTCCTGCAGGGTCTCTCGAGTGCAAGAGCAGCAGAGATTTTGGCTCGGGACGGCCCCAACGCGCTCACTCCTCCCAAAGCCACCCCCGAAATCGTGAAGTTCCTCAAGCAGATGATCGGGGGCTTCTCCATCCTCCTGTGGATTGGGGCTGGCTTCTCCTGGATCTCCTTTGGCATCCAGCTGGCGCAGGGGGTGGATTCAGCCTTTGACAACGTGAGTGGATGAGCACCCACACCGCGAGCGCCGGATCCCGCCGCGGTCGGGCTGATTTAAATACTACACGGTTACTCAGTAACTACAAGGAGGCCTCTTGTTCTCACCCACTGCTGAACACTTCTGATAAAAGCTCAAACACCACGCACACCACTCGCTTCAAGAGTGCCTGGGTAAAGGTTTGATAACCTCTGGGCATAATCACAATTCTTGAGAATTCTGATAGCAGTAAGAAAGTCTAAAGACTTTAGACTCTGACTTTGGGTTACTTCCCCTTTGAGTTATAAGTTGCTATTTTATAAAAAATTTGTTACACTGTAATTTGTTCAGGATGGTGTCATTTTAGAGAAGGATTTTAGACTGGAAAATCACTATTAAAAACCTTTTTTATACACACACAAAGAAAGCTTTAATTGATCATATGTAGGCCAACACCTGAAAGTTCTTTCCTTAACCTGTCTTTTAACCTGGCCAACACCTCATTTTAAAACAACACAGAACTGATTTATTCTAACAGAGGAATTGCTGAGAACTTGTCTTAAATTAATCAAATTGTATCTTTTATTGATCAGCTCTATCTCGGAGTAGTCCTGGCTCTGGTTGTCATCCTCACTGGCATCTTTGCTTATTATCAAGAAGCCAAAAGTACAAACATCATGGCCAGCTTCAGCAAGATGATCCCACAGGTAAGAACCACCAGTGCCTTTCAACTGAGGCCAAAATTCACCCCCATAATACATGAGGGAAGACCAGCAAGCCCAGCTTGAATTTATCTCTTGGCAAATGACCCAGATAAACGTCCTGAATCACAAACCATTGCTAAAAAGCTCACGGTGGTTGCTTTCATGGATCTGTGAATGGTAGGATGCACATCCTTGTTTTCCATCTAGCACTGGGTTAGAGATCTCAGTGCCCAGTATAAACCTGTAAAAGGGTGAAATGTGCTGGGTTTCACATTTTGCAGCCCACAGCTTTTACCCACAGACCTGATGTCATGTGAGCACATCCCTGGAAGGCATTTCCCCATCTCCAAAGCCATTTCCCATCTCATATCACCAAATTCCAGGCTGAGCAGTCCAGCTGAGTGTCAAATAAGCTCAAATTTCCTCTCCATCACCCTGCTCTGGCTCTTTCCCAGAACAGAGGGGAGGATCTCAGTGTAGAGGGTGGCACAAAGCTAATTTTGGTCCCATTTCTGTCTTCCAGCAAGCGCTTGTCCTCAGGGATGCCGAGAAGAAGGAGCTGCCAGCAGACCAGCTGGTGGTTGGGGACATCGTGGAGATCAAGGGTGGGGACAGGATCCCTGCAGACATTCGCCTCATCTTTACTCAGGGCTGCAAGGTAAACAGGGCTTGGAAGAGCAAAGGAAAAAGAGAAAACTGAGTTTTGAATGGTTTATTACATAGGAAGAATTTCTACACAGCCAATATGCATTATTAGAGCTTTGATTTGACATAATTAATGAAGTCAGGGTGCAGAAGCCTGAATGTGATGCTGAGCTCCTCTAGGACTCTCACCTCCCTCCCTGAACATCCAAGAAGTCCATGCCATGTCCTGGCTCTGCTCTTTGCCAGTACAGGGCAGATGCACCAATACACAGCTGAGAGTTTCCACTGGAGGCAGATCCTCAAAACTGTGGGGTTTTCTCAGGCTGCTGCTGAAAACCCCACTGACAGACACACAGCATTGGCTGACCTGAATTCCCACAGAAATAGGTTCTGTCAGGACAGCAGCAGCTCAGAGAAGAGGCACTGAGAGATGTTGATGTCACTGATTATGAATGAAGCTGCCACCTCACCTCCTGGGCTGGACACCACTGTGTACTGCTGACTTTAATCTGGGCATGTCTCCATTTCATTAAAGGTGGACAATTCTTCACTCACAGGGGAGTCAGAGCCACAGTCTCGCTCCTGTGACTTCACCCATGAGAACCCCCTGGAGACCAGGAACATTGCCTTCTACTCCACCACCTGTGTGGAAGGTGAGCTGATCCTGAAACTGGGCATGAAAATCCCATTTTACCCTCTTTATCTGTTTCTCCACTGGCTCCAGCCACGTTTATCATCCTGTGTGCACACCTTAACATCCTTTTATCTTTTTTCTAGTTAGGCTTTGACTTTGTTCAGCAACTTCAGGGGAACTGAACATTTCTTACTTATATTATTCATAAGCATACAGAGAGAAGGGCCTCCAAAAAGGCATCTGTACAGGTGCTGCTTAGTCCTGCTAACTCATTTGAGCAATTCTACTTTGAGGAACTTCAGAGAGGTTTAATTGCCCATATGAATTTTGACCTGAGCAGATTAAAGTGTGACCTTGGGGGTGGTCACACTTAGCATTTGTCCCAACATGCAGCATGGTTATGGCTGTGCAAATCAATGGATTGATTTGGATTTGAACTGACCGTGGTTTCCTTGAAGTTTTTCCATCAATACCTGTTGGAATGTCAGGCTGCACATCCTCTGAGTGTTTGTGTGCCCTGGAGGTGACGTTTTTTATCCCTGCAGGCACTGCCACCGGCATTGTCATCAACACCGGGGACCGCACCATCATCGGCCGCATCGCCTCCCTCGCCTCGGGCGTGGGCAACGAGAAGACGCCCATTGCCATCGAGATCGAGCACTTCGTGTACCTGGTGGCAGGAGTGGCCATCTCCATCGGGGTCCTCTTCTTCATCATCTCCGTTTCCATGCGCTACAAGATCCTGGACTCCATCATCTTCCTCATTGGCATCATCGTGGCGAACGTGCCCGAGGGGCTGCTGGCCACAGTGACGGTGAGTCTGTGCTGCCGTTCTCCAGCTCCGGGCTGGGTTGGATTTGAAGAGGGGTGGGGGTTCTTATTCCAAGGATAAACCCTTCATTTGGGAATTCTGATGTAATTGAGTCATTAATCTTAAACCCAGCTGGAGTCTAAGTTCAAGTGCTGCTCTGCCTCGATGGCTGCCGAGTACAATGACGTGACTCATTTCCCCACCACCCGCTCCCACTTGGAAGTGGGGACATTGTACCCTGAAAGTCACATGAAAACTCCACTTATTACCAATTGTCCAGCACTAAAATCCCTGCCTGAGGAGCAGCACACCTGCTAAGCATTGCTGGCTCCAAAGCACCCCAGCAGCAAACAATGAAGGAAATCATGGCAGGATTCATGGAGCTGGAAACCAGCAGCTCCCTGCCCGTTGCAGGTTCTTCCGTCTCAAACAACCTCTTGACTGAGAAGACATCCTTATTTCTATCAGCAGGCAGCAAGTGCCTATCAGCAGCAAATCTACCTGTGCTAGTTACAGCCAAACCTCCAATTCTAAATTTAAAAAGGGAGGAAAAAAAATGCACTGCAGCCAACAAAAAAGAAAAAATTAAAATATTCTCTTACAAACCCCACAAAAGATCTACCAGGAGAACACAATCTCATTACACCTGTGTGTAACCACACCTTGGTGACAGCTGGACCCTTCCCTCCTGCCAGGTGAGCCTGTCCCTCACGGCCAAGCGCATGGCCAAGAAGAACTGCTTGGTAAAGAACCTGGAGGCCGTGGAAACCCTCGGCTCCACCTCCATCATCTGCTCCGACAAGACAGGCACCCTCACCCAGAACAGGATGACTGTTGCCCACCTCTGGTTTGACAACCAGATCTACTCAGCCGACACCAGTGAAGATCAAACAAGTAAATGGGAAAATGGGGGTGTGGGAAGGGGAGGATACCTGGATCCATCCTAGGATTCTCTCTTTTGGTGGCTAAATCAGACATATCTTCCTTCTACACATGGAAATCTCTCCTTATTCATGTGGAGACATGAAAAAAATTAATATTTGAATTCCACTCACTGGAAGTAAACCTGGAGGAGGTTCTACTCCAGAACCTTTGGCCAAGAGTACATTTAGTAGGGAATTAAGCAAACAAACATCATCCAAACCCAGCACTGCTAGAGGGAAAATTTATATCAAGGGTTTTTTTTTTTCCATAAAGGAACCTGCCAAAAGAATAATTTTTTTTTCTGCAAATAAGTCAGTTCTGCTCTTTCGCTCTTAAGCTTTTACTTGTGTCATGCAATGTGCTAAAAGATGCAATGTGTGTTTTGCTTCTCTCAGCCCAGCCCTTTGATCAAAGTTCTCCCTCATGGACAGCGTTATCAAAAATTGTCACTCTCTGCAACCGGGCGGAATTCCGGCCAGGACAAGAAAATCTCCCCATCATGAAGGTACTGCTGACTTTACACCAGCTTATTCCCTTCCTCTGAAAAAGCAATTTTCTCTGTTTGGCTTTAACAATTTCCATTTTACTGCGCCAGCCTTCTAAGTTCCTACTGACAGTGGTTTTACTGCTGTACACTCAGAAAATTTAACACAGGATAAAAAACCCGCACAGCCAAGAGCACAGAAATGCAGATTATCCTGAATTGGAGGAGATCCACAATCCCAGCTCCTGGCCCTGCACAGGATAGCCCCAAGAATCCCTGTGCATTGTCCAAACCCAACTGTGCCTGCCAGGAAAAAGGCAACACAAGTAGCAGGAATAGTAATTACTACACTGTTAATTTATTATAGCAAAGGTAAACATGCCTTAATTGATGTCTTTCCACATGACTGCTTGAAGGTAGTAAATTCTACAGACTGCACTACCAGGACAAACCTGCTGTTTACTCATCAACACCATCCTCAAATTAATTTGGGTTTCTGCCTCAGCTCACCTGTAATGTCCTGAGTGTGACTCCAAATCTGCTTTACAGTTTGCTGTGGCTCAGTTCTAACTTCAAGAGCAAAGCAGACATCCCCAAATTCTATTTTAATATTTTTTCCAGGATAACTTGAGCATAAAAATGTAGATTCCTTGTTGCTGAAGTGTGCAGCACGTCATGGAATTGTGGAAACACACAGATAAAATGTTTTCTTCCTTTGTGTCCACAGAGGGTCGTGGTTGGAGATGCCTCTGAAACAGCTCTGCTGAAATTCTCTGAGGTCATTCTGGGGGACGTGATGAGCATTAGAGCACAGAACAAGAAAGTGGCTGAAATCCCTTTCAACTCTACCAACAAATTCCAGGTGTGTTTCATTATTTTTGCAAATTGTGCCAGATTGTTTCTGTCACTGGGCCTGATGCAACAGTGGGTGACCTGGAAGCCTTAATGGGGTAATTCAACAACAGAGGAAATTCAAGTTATAATAAATACAGTTCATTCCATTTGATGGAAATCATGATTTCTTCATGGAAAAGAACATTAATCCCATGGAAAACTAGAAGCAAATGAGGACAATTTGAGCTCTTCCAACCCATCTCCTGTTTGTGGCACAGCTCTCCATCCACGAGACTGACGACCCCCACGACAAACGCTTCCTGCTGGTGATGAAAGGTGCCCCAGAGAGGATTTTGGAGAGGTGCAGCACCATCATGATCAATGGCAAGGAAGAGCCTCTGGACAGTGAGAAGGCAGAAGCTTTCCAGACAGCCTACATGGAGCTGGGGGGCATGGGGGAGAGAGTGCTGGGTGAGTGCCTGGGAAAATGGGGTAAAAAATGAAAACGGGGTAAAATCCAGCTGTAAAACCTGTGAAATGGGGTTTAAAGCCATGGCATATCCAGCATGCCTGGGAAAATGGTTAAATGGTTAAATGCTGGAGTTCCATGGACAAGAGCAAACTTTTATCAAGCTCTCATCTTTCTCCCACATTTTCCTGCCCACACACCAACCTAAATATCTTTCCAGGTTTCTGCCACTTGTACCTGCCTGAGAACGAGTTTCCAGAGACCTTCCAGTTTGACACAGATTCCATGAACTTCCCAACCTCCAACCTGTGCTTTGTGGGGCTCCTGTCCATGATTGACCCACCTCGTTCCACGGTGCCCGATGCTGTCTCCAAGTGCCGCAGTGCTGGCATCAAGGTAAGGATTTTACAGAGAAAAACACAGTGGGCCCACTACAGAAAGACTCACTGTGGTTATTTTAGGTATTATTTAAAATATTTAAAATTTAAGATCTAACAACTACCGAAAATCTTAACCTTAGTTAAGACCATCCAGTAATTTCAATTTAGAAAGTCCCCAGAGGGAAAACATCTTCATTTAAGTAGGAAATCAGACTATAGGAACTGCAAAAATCTTAAAACCTGGAAGTCCAAATTTGCAAAAGCTCAGATATTCTGTCATCAGATCTAAAATACAGAACCCACACCAGTGGGAATTACTTGCTTGTAAACAGAGTTAAGGTGATAGAAACAATTCTAGAGAAGGCATCAGGACACTGCTTTGAACATTTATCCAAAGGAATCACTAATCTCAACATTATTCAAATGGAACCTGAAGCAGTAATTCCCCTAATTTCATTCCCTGGGGACCCACAAGTAAACTTTCAGCCCTAAGCAGAGGTGAAATCTATCTAGATCTAGGAAAATCATACTTGGAATTACACATCTCAGATGAGATGAATCTAAAACCCCAACCCTGATGAAATTTTCTGTAGCCTGAAGACAGATCTGGAAACTTTTCTTCAAGAAAAGCAAGAAAAGGCTGTGCCTTATCTGTCAGGACACCTCAGTCACAAGGATCCATTTTAAGATGCAATATTCTAACAAACCCTCCCCACTGAACGTACTTAATATAGATCCTTATATAAAGGCTCCTTTATTCTGCATTATTCTAATCTGGCTGCCTGTGACGAGTTCTTCCTTCAGAGCCCTGATAAAGGAGGCTCGGTAGGAGAGGCAGAGCCCAGATGTTGATACAGAGCTGGGCAATTACCGCCCCTAATCTCCCTTAGCTGTGTACACAGCGCTGCTCTGATCCCAAAGTGCTTCCTGCTCCTCAAAACCGGACATCCCCCCTTATCTCCCTCCACGCTTTGGCCATTTGGCATTCATTTGTCCCTTGCTCAGGTCATTATGGTCACTGGCGACCATCCCATCACGGCCAAGGCCATTGCCAAGAGCGTGGGCATCATTTCAGCCACCAGCGAGACCGTGGAGGACATTGCCAAGCGCCTCAACATCCCTGTGGAGCAGGTCAACAGGAGGTGAGAGCCAGCAGAGCCCGGCCAGCACCCAGGGCTTCATCTCCCTGCTCCCTCCACGGTGCTTTTATTCTACATCCCTGCTGCTTTCTGCTTTTTTTATGACAATTCCCACTCTTGAGTCATCTCCACCTAAATGTGTCCACTTGGTGCTTTTCATCTCTGCTGCCCGTGAAGAAAATCTGGTGGATTATTCTTTGCAGATCATGTGGAAGTCGCTGTCACTGCCTGTTTGACAAAACACACACACACACAAAGCAAAATTCAGCATCACACGACCCAGTTTGGACCATCAGCCCAAACTCCTCCTTCACCCCTTAAATGTGGAAAAAATAGCATCACAAGGGAAGGATAAGAGCTCTTGCAGAAGTGATGTCTCCCCCTGTTCCTCCCAGTAAGAGGCCTCTTTAAAATGCATTTTCTGAAGCTTCAATGAGGCCCCTCAGTAGCCAGGTGACTGTGATCCACTCTGGATTTCTGCATTTCATTCAACTCCTGCTGATTAACAACAAACGCCTCTGCCATTAACTCTATTTGCCGCTTTCCCCCGTCCAGCTGCACGCCCATCCCACGAGTGCACTATTTTCACCCTTTTAACCTGAAAATTCACCCCGCCTTGCCTGTGGCTCTCGCAGGGAAGCCACGGCAGCCGTGGTGAACGGGATGGAGCTGAAGGACATGAGCTCGGAGCAGCTGGACGCGATCCTGTGTGAGCACTCCGAGATCGTCTTCGCGCGCACATCGCCCCAGCAGAAGCTGATCATCGTGGAGGGCTGCCAGAGGCAGGTGAGGCAGGCATGGCAAAGGTCACACACACACCAGCCCAGGGCTGAGAGGCTGGGAGCCAATTCCCAGTGCTCCCTAAGCTCTGTTTATACTCTTTTCCCCGTGCCAGAATATTATCTAACAGATTGCCACAAACGCTGCCTGGACTCAATCCAAGCCGCTCAAATTCCTGCTGCAGACACAGCTCCTGGTGACAAAATGAGCTTTCCCTGGGTTTGGAGCTGTAGCCAGAGCATGGATTGTCCCTGGCACTCTGAGAAGCACAAAAAGCCTCCTGTGCCCTGTGTGGGAAGGAGAATTCCCTTGGGAATTCTTTAAACCCAGATAAAAGCAACAGTGCTGCCACATCCTCTCCTCTTATCTCTTGTGGCCGCTCAGAGCCATGTCCTCCTGCCCACAGGAATGTTTGGGAGTGGAACTGGTTAGTGGCAGTGCTGGGTGAACAGGTGAACTCAGCTCTTTTTCAGCCTAGATTATTTGTGATTCTGAGGTATGAACCCCACAGAATGCCAGAGTGTGATTTATGTACCACCAAGTCTTATCTGTGTTACTTCCCAGGGCTGTAAATCAGGCAGCAGGATTTAAAGAGAGTTTGTCCCCTCCATGGGCAATATTATGTAAAGCAGCCTGGAGTGCAGCCAGTACAGGAGGAAAAAAAAAAAAAAAGACATTTACAGAGCTCTGTAAAAGATGAAAATTGCCATCAAAAGACTCTCCACTCAAAAATGACATCTTCCAAGTAAATTTTATGAATTAAAGCTACACTAGTGCTTTGCCTGGACTTTGTAGAGAAGAAGATGTGGCACAAGATATTATTTTATTTTTGTAGTCATGCCAGTGCTGAGCTTCCCAATCAGCATTATCAGCTCTTTGGGTTTAAGCCTGGAGGGCTCTCCAGAGAGTAAAAAAAAAGAGATAAAACTTTCCAATTTGTTGCGGTTTTTATTTTTTGAATGGTCTCTGTTAGGCACACGGTGGGTAAACGTGTTCTGCACTGCTCAGACTCCCACACTCCTGGCAGATTTGGCTCTTTAGGGATGAAAAGGAACACCCTCCCCCACCAGTCTCCAGCTATGTTTAGTACTTAGAGCTTATAAGCCTTTCTGTACATGGCATTATTTATAGGTAGTGACACTGTGCTCAATCCCCCCAGGGACAGGAAATTCAGCATTTTATTAATCAGTTTGCCAGGCTTTGTCCCCACTCTGAACACCCTGCCTTGAACCAAGCCAGAAACTCCTGCATCAGCCAGAGCAGAGTCTGGAGCTGCAGGAGATGGTTCAGGGAGATAACAAAGAAGCTGAGTTGGATAATCAGAGTTTTCCATCTTTTGGATTAGTGGAGAAATTCTAGCACAGACTGAGGATGGCCAGAAGCTGTTGGTATAGGATGAGGACAGGCTCTAACTCAACAGTTACATAATTTATGATTCAGATGAAGCCTGGCTGTTTCTGTAGCATTTCATTAAGAAAAACCAGGACATTTTGTGTTAATCAAACCTCCCCCAGACGTCAGAGGTGAACCTGGCTCTGCTCAGACAGGGATGGACCACGTACATAGAGCAAATCTTAAATCCTCTTTATACCCAATCAGATTAATTATTTGAAATGTATCTAATTGAGATGTCCACTCTTTAGGATGCAGTGAGTCACATCCCTGAATTATTCAGGTCTCTACTCTAAAGGAGACCACACAAAACTCTGAGGTTGCTCTCCCAGCCCTGCCCACCCCCTTCCTGATCCCTGCCTGTGTTTGACGTGGGTACAGAGAGGATTATGAACTTCCCATCACCAATTTTCTGCTAGAAATGTATGGATTGATGGCAGGATTCACCCTCTCCTCCCAAACCCATGTCTGGATGCTTTTGTGTGTTCCAGGGAGCAGTGGTTGCTGTGACTGGAGATGGAGTCAATGACTCCCCTGCCCTAAAAAAAGCAGATATTGGGATTGCCATGGGGATTGCTGGCTCTGATGCAGCCAAAAATGCAGCTGATATGGTCCTGCTGGATGATAACTTTGCTTCCATTGTCACAGGAGTGGAGGAAGGTAAAGATAATGTTGTTTCCCACTTTTTGAGTGGAAGCTGCTGACAGGGTATCCTGATCCTTCCCTCCTCGCTTTCTGGATTTGTGGATTTGATATTTGGGAAAGCTGGGAATTAATTCCATTTCTACACATGACAATCAGAGAATAAGGAAATCATCTCCCTCTCTCACACATAATAAAGATTTGCTGTCTCTGTTTGATCAAGCTTCAGATAAAAGCACATCCTGACTTGTTCCAATGCAGTTTGAAGCTTCACAAAGATATAAATTATTTTCTCCACGCTTTCTCTCTATTATTTTCTCACACATCACCTTCACTGTGCCCCACCTATGACAGGAGCACTCATCCCACTCTTCTTTCACTGTAAAGAGCTTGTAGTTTCCATCACAACCACAGCATTTTGGGGAACGGGGCTTTTCCCCTCAAACTGCCTCATCAAAAGAAATGTTTTATTACACTGGAGTTTTCAGAAGGCTCTAAGGGAGGGTAGTTTAAAAAAAAAACAACAAAACCAAATTACAAAATGCATGAGGAAGTAGAAATAAGCAGCGAATGTTTTCACTTCATTTAGTTAAATTTGAACTTTTTTGTTTTTTCTGACAAAAATTCCCTTTGACAGAAGAATTTTCTCTTCCCCCAGGCCGCCTGATCTTTGACAACCTGAAGAAAACCATTGCCTACACCCTGACCAAGAACATTGCTGAGCTCTGCCCCTTCCTCATCTACATCATTGCCAGCATCCCAATGCCCATTGGCACCATCACCATCCTCTTCATCGACCTGGGCACTGACATCGTGAGTTGGGAGCTCCAAAGCCATTTCCTGCTGGAATATTCTGCCAGGGAGAGGGGCTGGGGGCAAAGGAACATCCAGGACAGGGGATTTTGTGGCTTTATCCTACAGCTGAGAAAGGCAGCAAAAAAAGGGATTAAAAGCAGTCAGGTAGAGAGAAAGAAGAGTAGAAAACAACAATAACCTGCAGAGGAGGAGCAGAAAGCAGAGACATCTGATCCAGGCTAAAATCACCAGTGGACAATTATGTATAATTATAATATATTATATATTATACATATACATATACATTATATATTATATAATAAATATAATATATTAGTAATAAAATATCTTGTGTTTTAATCAAGAGATCACAGGGATTTCTGCAGTTACACCTGACATTCCATCCAGCCCAGCCCAAGGGATCTGGAAGAACCTTTAATTTTAAATTAATATTAAATTATTGTAATCTCCTCCAGCCTTTTGTATTGATCACTAGATCCATGCAAGTTTCAGATTTCCCCCAAACCCTTTAGAAATTAATAGGAATTAATTAATATGAATTATTAGGAATCCACACAGATCCTCCTCTCCTTTCCTCCAGTCCTGCCAACATTCAACAGAACCACTTGGAAACTGCAAATCACTGCTGAACCCCCAAGAATCAAGCAAATGCTGCCCCCAGCCCCTGATTCTTGTTTCTCTTGCAGATCCCCTCGGTGGCATTGGCTTATGAGAAAGCTGAGAGTGACATCATGAACAGGAGACCTCGGAACAAGAGGAAAGACCGGCTGGTGAACCAGCAGCTGGCTGTCTACTCCTACCTGCAGATCGGTGGGTTGGCCTCCCAAACACTCTCTTGTGTCAGCAAAGCAAGACTCAAGCTGATTCATTTAAAAAATCCTAAATTTAGGAGTTGAAAGTCAACCCCTTCCTCTGCAAACCCTCCTGTTGCTCATTATTCAGCAATAAAATGAGGTTTTATCTACAGAGGGCAAGAAAGTCACAGCACCCAGAGCTCTCAAACTACCTTTAGCATGATTTGTGCATCCAGCACATCCCCCAGTGCTCCTTAATTTTGGTTTTTCCTCATTCCTGCCCCTTTGTCCCTGCAGGAATCATGCAGTCGGTGGGGGCCTTTGTCACCTATTTCACTGTCTATGCTGAGCAAGGGTTCCTCCCCTCCACACTGCTGGGAGTGAGAGTGAACTGGGAAAGCAGCGCCATCAACGACTTTGAGGATTCCTACGGACAGCAATGGGTAAAGCAGCCCTGAAAATTCCCTGCCCACCTGCTTGCTTAAAAATTCCCCCAAAATAAAGTAATAGGCAATGCAAATGAGGTTTAAATGCAAATTTAACTTGTTTTCATCCGATGTTCTCTCAGGAGAGACTCTTTAGGGCTCCTTGCTGCACAGCTCTTTCATTCAGCCTCTGCTCTTTCATTCATTCTTCCACAATTTGCCACCTTCTCACTCACTCACAGCCTCTGCAGATGAACCTTCCTCTCTGGTCTTGATGGTTAAACCCCTCAAAATCCATCCCCACCATCCTCTCCCAGCCCTGCTGGTGAGCAGCAGCTCTGCCAAGTCCCCTGCAGCCTCCCCCTCTCACTCCCTGCAGAGTCACAAGGCACAGGAGGCATTGATAAATCCACACAAACACCCCTCAGCCCCAGCTCGTGCTGCAGCCTCGTGACTCAGTCCTGGAATAAAGCTGGGCCCAAATCTGATCATTCTGTGTCTAAATCTGGAGTAACCCTGCATTCACACCTCGGGCACTGAAATGAAGCCTCCTATGGAGGTTTGCAGCAGCCTGGGGGAGGTGGGAGGATCTGATTTGAAGTGGTTTAAAAGGTTTTGGTGTTTCCTTGGCTCTGCAGACCCACTACCAGCGCATGTACCTGCAGTGGACAGGCTACACAGCCTTCTTTGTCAGCATCACCATCCAGCAGGTGGCTGATCTGATCATCAGGAAAACTCGCAGAAATTCCATTTTCCGCCAGGGCCTCTTCAGGTGAGTTTTGCAGAGGATCAATCCCAGGATGGTTTGGGTTGGAAGAGACCTAAAAGCTCATCTCATCCCACCCCTGCCATGGGCAGGGACTCTTTCCACCATCCCAGGCTGCTCCAACCTGGCCTTGGGCACTGCCAGGGATCCAGGGGTGGCCACAGCTTCTCTGGGCACCCTGTGCCAAGGCCTCACCTGGGGAGAATTTCCCTCTGAGGGAAGGATTTTTCCCATCTAATCTAAACCTGCAGTTCAAGTTAGCCTCCTGCTCCCTTCAGAAGCAGGTGAGCTCAGTGATTTGGCCCTCTCACTTTCAGTCTTTGCACAAAGATTAAGCCTGGCCTTAAACAATCACAAATCTCAGGCAAATATTTTATTACACCTCCCCTCAGCCCCTTTTCTGCTTCAGGATAGGGATTTTCTTTAAAGACATTGTGCTGGTTATTCTGAAAATGCACCAGTTTAAAACCAACTTTCCATTCATTAAAATGTTTACTAGAAAAAAAATGGGAGTTTCTCTTCCAGATTACTTTCTGAACTCCTTATCTAGAGATAGCAAGTCTGGACTTCCCTGAGATAACTTGAGGCTCTGGGAAGGGAGATACCAGCTGGCCAAACTCCCCCAGACAGTGCTGGCCGCCCTCTGCAAACCTCCAATCCCAGGAGAATTCCAAATATCAGCGGGGCCAGAGGCCAGCAGCAGAGCTGGCAATCCCTCCCGGCCTTTCTGATAGCAGAACAATTTATTTTCCATCCTTTATCTGCAGCTACAGGGCCTACACCTATGTGTGCTTCCTCCTTGCATTAACACCTGAGTCACCCTGAGCCTTGAGGAACTGCTGGGTGTCTCCCACAGCTGGATTTGGGCTGGGAATGCTGCCAGGAAAGGCAGGAGCACTTGGGGTGCAAGACAGAGCTGCCCAGCCCACCCCTGTGCCTGCAGAGCCCACCTGGAGCAGGGACTGCAGGATCCAGAAGGTTCCTGCAGGCACACAGGGCTGAACTCTGGGGTTGATTCAACTCTCTCACAGGGGTTAAATCAACTCTCTCACAGGGGTTAAATCAACTCTCTCACAGGGGTTTAATTCTGGGGTTAATTCAACTCTCACACAGGAGTTTAACTCTGGGGTTAACTTAGCCCACTCACAGGGGTTTAACTTTGGGGTTAATTCAACTCTCTCACAGGGGTTTAACTTTGGGGTTCACTTAACCCTCACAGGGGTTTAACTTTGGGGTTCACTTAACCCTCACAGGGGTTTAATGTGGGGGGTTAATTTAAACTCTCTCACAGCGGGTTAAGTCTGGGGTTAATTCAACCCTCTCACAGGAGTTTAACTTGGGGGGTTAATTTAACCCTCGCACAGGGGTTTAACTTTGGGGTTAACTTAACCCTCTCACAGGAGTTTAACTTGGGGGGTTAATTTAACCCTCGCACAGGGGTTTAACTTTGGGGTTAACTTAACCCTCTCACAGAGGTTTAACTTTGGGCTTAATTTAACTCTCACAGGCATTTAACTTGGGGGGTTAATTTAAACTCTCTCACAGGGGTTTAACTCTGAGGTTAACTTAACTCTCTCATAGGGGTTTAACTTTGGGCTTAATTCAGCTCTCTCACAGGGGTTTAACTTGGGGGTTCACTTAACCCTCTCACAGGGGTTTAACTTTGGGCTTAATTTAACTCTCACAGGTGTTTAACTCAGGGTTTAATTCAACTCTCTCACAGGGGTTTCACTCTGGGGTTAACTTAACCCTCTCACAGGGGTTTAACTCTTCCTCTCTGCTTTTCTGCAGGAACAAAGTCATCTGGGTGGGGATATTTTCCCAGATAGGAATTGCTTTGATTCTCACCTACGGCCTTGGACACGTTACAGCCCTGAACTTCACTCCACTCAGGTGAGCTCTGGTGCCTCTGAGCTTCCCCTGCCCTCCTCGTGGGCACAAAACAGCAGCAGGAGCTTGTGCAGCACCACTGCAGGATAAATATTTTAAAAATTCATCATATTCATCACTATTTCTTGGCCAAAAAGGCCATTATTGCCATAATTTCCACATTCTCCTACTAGATTTCCCACTGAGGATCCAAAAAGCCACTTGTGCAAAACCAACATTTAAATATTTCTTCCAGAATCTCCAAGGTTTTGATGAGCACAGCCAGCATTTAACTTTTCTTTTAAACAGATCAGTCAGGTGATTTATTGCTGTGATAACACCAGGCAAAATTTCCTTCTGAATAGGACCTGGAATTAATTAATCCAGTAACCACTTAAGACTGGGAGGCTTTACATGCACATAATCAATTTGAGAGATTAATTAAGAGAAAGGAGAGAGGCCCAAGGGGGCAGATTTGTTTCAGTGACACTGAACAGCACAGACACCCCAGAACTGCAGCTGAGCTGTTTTCAGGTGTTCCTGAATGAGACCTTTTGCCCCCACCCCCAGGTTCCAGTACTGGTTTGTGGCTGTTCCTTTTGCCATCCTGATTTGGGTCTACGATGAAATCCGAAAGCTGCTCATCAGGAGACACCCAGGAAGTGAGTGCACTGCTCTAATTGAATTTTAATTGAATATTTTAATTTTGTATGTCTTTTCCTGCCCTTTCACTCCCACCCCCACCTCAGCTGCCACTCGCAGGTGATTGCTGAAAAATGAACCATTCTTCTCCAATGATCACTCTTCCTTTTCGAGGAAAAATAACCAAAATTAAAAAAAAAAAATATTATCCCCTCCCTCCTCCTGCAGGTTGGTGGGACAAGAACATGTATTACTGAAGAGTCTGACACAGGAGAGCTCCTTCCCCACCTGGCCCAGCCTCTGCTGCTTTCAAGTCCTGTCTGTGCAATATCGAGCGTGGATCCATCCCATGCTGGGGTGAAGAGATTTCATGAATTCAATGAAGAAATAAGGACTTTAGAGGCTGACAAATTACCTCCCACTGTACTGTAAAGCCTAGAAATTGAAATACTACCTATTTTTGTAACTACTACGATTTTCCCTCGTTCAAAGATGGAGTTGGAGAGAACTCTGAGAGGAAAACAATCCAAAGACAGGAATTCCACACAATCCAAGGCATTAATTTGCACTGAAGGAGTTGTTTGCTGATTTTTGTGATGGTAGGACTGAATTCCAAGAGAGTGCACACCAAGATCTGTTTTACCTTGTCACGGGTAATTGTGCTGTATAGGAATAATTTGATAATAAAACATTTTTTTTCCAGAAAACTGTTCTCTGACTTTTTTTTTTTAAATAAAGATTGAGAGAAACTGAGTGGAACAGAATCACAGAGGAAAGAAGTGCAGCCCTGATTTTTTTATCCCCATTAACAGACCAAACACTTGACCCATTCTGATAAAGGTGTCTTGAAAATCAAACCACACCCAGCAGATTTGAGCACTTTGAGATCCCAAATTCAGTATTCTGTTCCCAAAGGTGACAATCTCCAGGACAAAATAGATATTAGAGTTGGTTTTAGGGTTAGGTACAGGTAAAGTTCTTCTCAAAAGGTCACTTCAGCAAGAACCAGTAGGTCCCACTTTCTGTTTAGACAAACGATTTCCCAATTTTAAAGCAAAAATTAAACATTTCGTGTTGCCATTTCACTTTTAAATAGAAGTTTAGACAAGTTTTACAAAAGAAATGGTGCAGAAGGAGAACTCCTGTTGCAGCAAAGAGAGAGAAACCAGGGGAAGAGCCGAGGGAGGAAATGAGGAATGTTTTCCAATCTAAAGCTGTTCCCACAAATCTAAATTTAAATTTATGGGGTTTAAAATAAAACACAAAATTTAATCCATTTAAATTCAGATAAAATCAAAACTTTAAATTTACAGTTCCAATCCAAAGCTGTTCCCTTCCCTGCTAGGAGACACTTTGCATTTTGTGACCTTCTTTCCCTCCCCTTGGTGCCTGGCTGGGCATTAATTACTGCGAGTATTAATTAGCCCGGGTATCAGCGCTTTTCCCAGAGAGACACGAGGAAGAGGAATTGCCAAGGGAGGAGGAAGAGCGGCAGAAAATGAACCTGTAAACACGGGGCGGGCCCAAATTCCAGCTGGAGGAGCTGCTTTTATCGCTGGTGATGCAATCCTGGAGCAGCAGCAGGGCACAGGTGCCAGCCTGACTCATTTCACACCTTGGCACCCGCCAGCAGCCAAAACTGATTTATTTTATCTTCTCTAAATGATAGCAGAGATAGCAGAGAAGCTGCAACAGGACCTGATTTCCAGTACTTGTGGCTCGGCCAAAATTCCTGTTCCAACAGAGGAGGGAAGAGGAAAAGTGAAGAGGAAATTCCATGTGAGGGGAGAATTTGCTGGACAGAGCCAGGAGAGAATGCAGCTGCTTTTGGTGTATTTCTAAAACAAAAAATCATTTATATTATTTAATAATGTAAAGTAATAATAATATTTTAATTATCATTAATTATGATTAATTAATTACCATGAATGAATTATAATAAGTATTATCATTATTATTTATATTATTTGTATTATATTCATTATATATTATTTCTATTTATTTATTTATATTATATAGTAATACATATTCTAGATTATTTCTATTTATTTCTATTTATATTATTTATTTATTATTATATAATTTATTGATATAATTTATTTCTTAAATTTATTTCAAAAAACATATTTTCTTGAAACAACCCGTGGGAAAGATGCCTGTAGAGCTTGTGTGGAATACCCCTGGAAAGGTTTTGTGGAATATCCCTGGAGAGCTTGTGTGGAATATCGAAGATTAAAAGCACAGTGGCTGCTCTGCAAAATCATCTCTAGACTAAAAATGTGGTTTTTTTCCCGCTGGCTGAAGACCAAACCCACAAAGAATTTTTACAAAAAGGACTTTCTGGAGTTGTTCTCTATCTCCTGGCAGTTATCACCTCCTAAAGACATCCCTGGGCAAGGACAGGAGGATTTTGGCTCCTGGTTTTCTTCCTGCCTCTCCCGTGGTCACCTGGATGAAACCTCAGCACTGCTGGCTGCACCCACAGCCAACAGATTTTGCTGCCAAAACTAAAAATAAAAACCCAACATATTCAGGAGGTTCTGTCCTCAGGATCTCCCAACTCAGCAGGACAAAAGCAGAGCCACAGGAAAGGGATTTCCCAGGATTTCAGGGCCAAGGGACAGACTTGCAGCTGTAACACTGGGAATCATCTGGCTTCATGGTTGTATTTCCAGGAATATTCTTATAAATACCACAAACCCTTCAGTCCCTGGGAAATGCAGCATCAGAGGGAACTTTGGCTGCTCTGGGCTTGAATAAAAAACAAATAAAGAAACAAAGCAATGCACGCTAGGAAAAACTCAGCAACGGAAGAGAGGGGGAAAAAAGGAAATTTTGAGAGGAAAACTTAAAAGCCAGATGGGATCCATCCATTTAAACACCAACATATGTTCCTGAGAGGAGAGCAAAGGAATTCTGTCTCCTGCCGTGGCAGCTGGGAGCTGCCAAATGAGTGTCTTATGTCCCCTCTGTGCAAGGGTGATGGGGAGGAACTCACATTTCCCATATCTGTAATCATTCCAGGGGAGAAAGCCACTTAGAAGATCAGTAACATAAAAGAAAAAAAACCAAACCAAAACCAAAACAAAAACCAACCAACCAAACAAAAAAACAAAAAAAAAAAAAAAAAAAAAACCCCGCCCACCCAACCAAAAAAAAAAAAAAAACAAAAAAAACCAAAAAAAAAAAAAAAAAAAAAACCCCGCCCACCCAACCAAAAAAAAAAAAAAAACAAAAAAAACCAAAAAAAAAAAAAAACCCAAACGAATTTAAAAATAGTAATCAAAGGCAGCTGATTATCTGGATGGAACACCTCAAACCAGCAAATGCTTCTGAGATATTTTGTACCTGTAGGGTCAGTTTTGTTTTTAACAAGGATTGACAACAGATGCTCCTTTGTGTTTCAAACGTTTCTTTGTCACAGCTCTCTTCAAAGGCTGAGAGAGTTTTGTATTCACCCTGAGAGCTCTGAACACTCCCTGAGAGCTCCAGAGCTCTGCTGCCTGTGACTCAATCCCACCAATATCTCCCTGAGATGACAAAATGTTCTTTGCCATCTGTTTTACCCTATCCACGCCTGAGCAGAAAGCCCAGATCAGAGGTTTGCAAAGAAATCAGAATATTTACATCATTTTCAACAAGGGCAGAGCCCGTGAACGCCTAAAGGCAGATTGGCTGTTTCTAAATCTCAGAGACTTTCCAGAGTTACAAAAGGAAAATGGACAGAAAGGAACTTCCCAGAGTTAGAGCAGGAAAATGAACAGAAAGGAACTTTCCAGAGTTACAAAAGGAAAATGGACAGAAAGGAACTTCCCAGAGTTAGAGAAGGAAAATGGACAGAAAGGAACTTCCCAGAGTTACAAAAGGAAAATGGACAGAAAAAAACTTCCCAGAATTAGAGAAGGAAAATGGACAGAAAGGAACTTTCCAGAGTTACATAAGGAAAATGGTCAGAAAGGAACTTCCCAGAGTTACAGAAGGAAAATGGTCAGAGAGGAACTTCCCAGAGTTACATAAGGAAAATGGTCAGAAAGGAACTTCCCAGAGTTACAGAAGGAAACCAGGCCAGAGGCAGGGGAAGAATGAACCCTGCACTTGCCCATGGGGCTCTTGGAACCAGCAGGGCTGGGAATTGCTGCCCAGGACAGGACAGGTCACTGCTCCACAGCACAAACAGGGAACAGCAGCAGGACCTCCCTGCCCAGTGCTGGCACCTGATTAGGGCAGGAGGCTGTGGGACCTGATGCAAGAAGCCAATTTTAACCCCATAAACTCAGGGAGCACTGCAATGTTCAGGTTAAACAAGGAGAGATGCAGCGAAGATGATAAAATCCAGCTGCAAACTCAAATGCAAATAACAAGGGAAGGTACAATGGAACCTTCCCCCCAGTCTCAGGAAAGGTTTTTAAGTAGCAGCATCACAAATCAATTCTCCCACTTAGTGCTGCATCATTTATTCTCTTTAATCTGCTTTGCCTCCCATTTGTGAGCAGGTTAAAGATGCTCACTGTGGCATCTTCACGTCCTGGTGGCTCCCAGATCAGGAATCTTAAAGAGGTTTAGTTAAATTCCAGAGCTGGGCAGAATAAACACCTTATAATCCAAAATCTGAATAACTGAGCTGGCAAGCTCCTTATATGATAGCTGGAAAGGAAGAGAATTTGTTTTCCAGGTCAGGTTTATGTTTGGCTTTTTCATTCACAGAACATTCAACTTTACATGGGTTTTTTACTACTAGGTACATTTTTAAAATGATTGTTATTACTATTATTATCATCATCATCATCACTTGAAGGGTGGGAGAACGTGTATGAACATGTGAATGACAAAACATGTATGAATAAAGGAATCATGAGAAATACTTCTGTGCTAAATAACAAACAGAAAATGCAATTCCTCCACTCATCTCTTACTTGTAAATTCCTCAGATCAGTTCTGCAGCCTCAGCAGGAGCAGACATTGCTCTCAGCCAGGTAAAAGCAATAATTTATTTTTAAGATGTGCAATGGAGTTCAGTAGATTTTGAACCCTTCAAGCAGGGTGGAGGTGTTTTATTTTTTTTCCTGCTACAATTGCACTCCAAGCAAAACAAGAGTTAACTCCCTACCTCATAAACTGGGAAATCTCTGCTGAGCACAAAACCCTTTCTTGCTCCAGCCTCAGCCAGACCGGGCAGGTCTGATGTCCCTGCTGATTGCCCTGAGCTTCACAGCTTCCCTTCACCTCCTTCTGCTGAACAACATTTTCCTGGCACAGTTTCCTCCAGTCTGAACCAGCTCTCACCCTCTCCCCCTCCCAGCTCCAAAAAAATCCCAGCACTTTCACCTTGGTGTCACTGACAATTCCTGCAGCCAGGAGAAAAGGGAGAGCTGGCTCAGATAAAAGGGGAAATGTGGAAGAGGTTTTACAGTGACTTCTGTGAGCCAGAGAGCAGTTTGAGAAGAGTATGCATGTTTGCCCCTGGAAGAATTTCCTACCAAGGTTCTTAACACAGAAATCAAAAAAGAAAGAAGGATAAATAAGAGAAACCTGCAACTGTCCATTCCAATGAGCACTTTGTCTCTTGTAACCAATGAGTAAACTGTAAACTCATGAGTCTTTTAAGAATGTATAAAAGCATGAATGCTAGAATAAAAACAGTTTGAAGCCTTCCGAAAATTGAGTTTTCAGAAATTTCTTTGTATTGTCTCCATCTCAACCACTGCCATCTCAACTATGACAGGGAAAGGGAGAATTTGAGGCCAAAGCTTTGTGCAATGCAGCTGTGAAATTCTGTGTATTCTGCTGGCTGCTCTGTCTCTTGACCCTCAAAAATCTATTCATGACAAGACTTCATGCTGGGGTTAGTGGGGTTTTGGGTCCTCCTCCCTAACACAAAGATTTTGCATGAGGCAGAGCTGTTGAGCTGTTTATCCTGGAGTGAGTTAAGCTCCAACAGAATAATTCCTGCCCTCAGTCAGAGCTGTGTGAGGCTGAATTCCCATGTGTTCCAGGGCTGCATTTCCCCCTGTGATCAAACCCCAGCCTGATTTTGGCAGCAGCAGCAGAGCCACGTGAGCTGTCTCAGTGTGGTGAGGAGACTTTCCAGTGGCATCTGCAGAGCACATTCCCCTCCCTGGAAATCATCCTCCTGTGGGACACTGAAAATGCCTGAAAACTGGGAATTCCCTGGGTTCCATTTTTTAACCATGGGATAGGATTCAAGAGATGGAGAACTGGGAGAATTTGTGATGTTGAGACTCCAAGGAGGGCTACAGGAACACAATGAGGGTTTGTGTTCTGTAAAGTGAGAGTGTCTTCAGTGTCATGAGCTTGTGGGGAGGAGTTCACCTTTCCAAATAAAAACTGCAGCCAAGTTACACATTGAAAACTCTTCTTCTTTTCTCATGCACCACCTCCAGTGCAAGAAATCTCTTTGGCAGACACCAGGGCATTCCTGACCCGTGTTTGTCTCTGCCAGGAGAGGAAGGAAAACACAGAAATTCACACTCTCATGCAAACATTTGCAGACAGCTGTTCTCACTACGGTGTCAACAGCCACTGGAAACAGAACTGATCACAGGGAGGCTAAAAAGTCACACTCAGCTCACAGCCTGGATTTATTCCTGCAATCCAAGGGGTCACTGGGATGGCCATTGCTGAGGGCAGCCCCTTCTCTGAGGGGCTGTGGTGCAGCAAAGCCAACTCACACCAAACTGTGAGGAGAGACACAATATTCCATGGGAAAAATGGGATTATTTTGCCACTTTTGGGCCTTCACAGCTTGTCAGGAATTTCTTTAGCATTGCATCCTGCTTTACAGAGACCCCACTGAGCTGTTCCAGCCCCGGCCTCTGACAGCTCCCCCCAAACTGCTCCATTAATTTCTGATTCCAGAGCCTTCTCCAAGGGAAAACCCCTCCTCAGTCATGCCCTACCTTGTGGGAAATAGTAAAGGTAAGAAGATTTTCAGGAAGCTGGGAAAGCAGGCCTTAGAAACAGAAAGAACAGAGGAATTAGAATCAGCTGCAAAGTCTGAAGGCAGAAAAAGTTCCAATGGTACAGCAAGCAAGGACATGAAACAGTAGCTGGAGTTTTAGGCTTGGCTAAGACAGGTGGTTTTGGTTGAATTACTGTAGGAATACTGAATGTAAGAGTTAAAATTATTAGCTCTTTGTTACACTTTACTGAAACAACACCTGGAAGGACTGACAGTCTAAAAATTCTGTTCCTCCCTTTGTTTATAATTAAAGAGTCTTGTTCACCTGCACGAAGTCTGTTCATGAACTTTCCCAAAACATTCTTTTGCAGCAAATGAAAAACTGGCCCAGACCCACCAGCAGGAAGGACCTCCCCAGGAACAGGAATTTTCTGGCAGCTCTGCACACCCCCTAATCACCCAACCCATCAAATTCCAGGCAGCAGCAAGTTTTTATTTGTAATAACACTGAATTCCTTCAACTCCACAGCACAAAACTCTTGAAATTGAAAATGAATTTCAAACTCTTGAAATTGAAAATGAATTTCAATCTGAAGGTGCAAAATACGAGGCCATGAATGAAACCCAAAAGAACACAGAAATTCCAGATATTTTCCACCAGCAGATTCCCTGGATGAACCCCATTCCCCACAGCAGCAGAATTTCCTTCTGTAAACTGAGAGATGCTATCTTCAAAGCTCATTTAAAAGCTCACATTTCTCAAATGCTGTTTAGGAAATCAACTTCATCTGGTTTGGTGCTGCTAAAAACCCTTGGGATGTTTTCATGGGAATTTCAAGGAGAATGCCCAGGAGAGCAATACAATATGATGCACTTAAGGACAAACATGATTTTTTTTCTAGAAGACCCATAGAAAAAACCAGTCTAGAACTGTTTCTTCTATTCAATAACCTACTCTAAAACACCACTGTGGTTTTTAACTAACACCCTTTTCATTGGAAAATTAATTGCAGCAGGTGATGACTTTTTTTTTTTGGCAAAGATTTGGAAGATTGATTTCTTCTGTTTCATGAAAACTCTAAGCAAAAATCTAAAATGAACGAGAAAAATAATTGGATTTTTTTTCTGAAAAAAACAGAAGGATCTTGAAAAATACCCAGTTATCTCTGAGAGGGAGTTTAGGAGCACAAATGCTGAAGGTTGAAGAGGCTGTGCCCAGTTTGGGTGGCAGGCCCTGCCCTCCCTGTCCTGCCCATCCCAAGCAGGACGTGCCTGTGTCTCCCACCCCCTCCCTCTGACAGGCTCCTGTGCCTTGTTTCCCTAAATAAACACCCTTTGCAACAGATGTATTTCAGTATTTATCCTTCTAAACCCTCCAGGTTAACTGGAAATTTTAGAAAAGATACAAAAACCTTCCCAGGGAGAGGGGCAGGACGCCAGAGCCATTCCTAAAAAGCAGCAGAGAGATGGACAATGAGCAAATTCAGCTCTAATTCTGTTAAACTCCCTGCAAGAACACAACCCCCTGGAGCTGCCTGCAAGGCCAAAATCAGAATTCTTGCACCAGCAAGACTCCCCAGCCCTAAAGGAGAAGCTTTCCTCATGCCAAGGAGAATGGAATAAATATTAATGGAATAAATATTAATGGAATAAATATTCTTCAGGACAAGGAATGTGTAGTGAGGTGCAAAATAGGCAGAAAAGATAAAAAATATAAAAATTTAAACAGATTTCTCTGCCAAAGGAAGTGCCTTGAGCAGCTGTGACATCTCTGCCCTGCAGGGCACCAAATCCAGGTGCTGGCACCACACCTGGGGTCTGTCCAGCTGAACTGGGCCTTTTATAGCACCAAGAAAAGCAGATTTGGAAATAGCTCTGACAGGAATAGCAGGGCCTTCAGCTCCACATAGAGCTCAGTTTACTGCTGACCCTTTCCCTACAAATTTCACCCCAAAAAACCCTATAAATGCCCTTTTATACATTATGGTAGAGCCCCCCTCTTAGATCAATCAGCCAATGTCATTCCAGGCTTGGGGGGATAAAATAAAAAGTATTTTATCAGTCACCTGCTGCCAGCAGGCAAGAAACATCCTAATCTCCTTATCTTGACAATAAAAATATTGGAAGTTGTTGCATTATTTATTTTTCCAAGCTCTGATTTCTTCAGCCATTCCAACCCTGCACATTCTCCATGCCTCTCCAGCCACCACTCTCGTAAAACTGGAAAAAAACCCACAACTTTTGGGGCTGTGCAACTGAGAAATGACAGGAAAAACCACATAGTTCTGTGCAATTCTTGCTTCTAAAGCAGAAATTCCTACCCTGGCCAGGCCTGGAGCCCTGTGAGGCTGCTCCCCTCTCCCAGAGCAGGATTTCTGATGGAGCAGTGAAGCTTACTCAGGTGTAAATTCAAAATCTCAGTGATTTGCTGAGAGGTTTGTAAATCAGAGTGAGCTCTTACACAGCGACAGTCCTGAAGTGTGAATCCTAAATAAAGCCTAAAATGCATTTAGCAGCTGTAGGGATGGGGAGAAAGAGGGATAGAGGGAGGATTCCAGAGGAGTGGGAGCAAACAGCTCAGCAGAAGTGCTGCACTAATAAAAACCAGAACATTTTGAGGGAGTAACTCAGATCCACAGCAGGGAATTCCCCCAAAGCAGAAAGCCCAATAGCCTCCAGAAGTTGCCCTTCCTTCTCCTGGGGGGCAAAAGTGCAGCCAGAGGGGAGGGAAAGGAAGGGGAGAGTTAAAGCTGAGTTAAACTCCCAGCTGAGCTTTGCAGCTGAGCCTGAGCTGGGTTCTGCTCTGCCTGCAGGGAGGGCTGGCAGCAGCACTGCTTCTGTGGCAGAAAGAGGAAGAAAAACACACAGAGTGCTATTTTTGAAGATGCCTGCAGCACTGGATCCCTGCAGCCTTCTCCTTTTTTTTTACAGAAGAGGCTGCTCAGTGAGAATTTCAGTGTGTGAGATGAGAAATGTGAGCACAACACTGAGCAGGGGAAAGCCAAAGCAGGTTGGGCCAGGAGGTGCAGGGCAGCAGAATGCAGAGAGCACATCAAAATGTTGCAGAAAGCAAACTGGAGACAGCAAAAGCTTTTGCAGACTCCCCTGGTCACAAGGAACACGAGTCAGGTCACTGCTTTGACCCAAAAACACTGAGTACAAAAATGACAGTGCAGTGGCATAATTTCAGATTATTCCAGTCTAAAACTGCCAATTCCTAAATTTCAGCCATTTAGGAGCTTCCCTTAGATCCAATTTGATCATTTCCACCATTTTCATTGGCCCTAGGAACCCAAATCTATCCAGTAAAACCATCTTTTCCCCCATGCTCTGTTTTATTTTTCCCCCACAAATAAAATCATCCTGAATGAGTGACTTAAGGGCAAAGGACACTTTAAATGTCATTTCCTAGGGGATTGTAGCAGGTGATAACTGAAATCCAGACAGAGATTTTATAGCAGGAAAATTGACCCATGTCTGCCTGGTAGATAAAGGAGGTGCCTGTGACCTGAAAGGGCTAAAACAGCTTTTTTTATGGGTTCTGGGAGTTACAATTCTGTCACACAAAGACAGAGGTCACTGGGTGTGCTGGCAGGGACACTGATGACTGAGAGATCCACCTGCACAGAGCCTTTCATCTGAGCACCTCCAGCACTGAATCCCTGCCAGGTTTGGAGCCTCAGTGATGTAATGCTGTAAACCTGGCTCCATTCACCTAAAAACCAGGTGTGAACCTCTGCCAACAGCCCAAACAACCTCAGCTCCAATTCCCCACCAGTTCCAGAGGCTTCCAAAGCACAGACAAGGGAAGCTTTAGCAGGAGAACCAGGGAGAGCAGCAAGCAGGAGTAATTTCCCTGCTCCTAGGAGCAGATCCTGATGCCTCAGGATTTTAGCTTCTATATTTTTCATCTATTTATAATCCTGCAGTTCTTAAGTGTGCAACTCTAAACTCCATATCCAGTGGGAGCTGCTGCTTCCCCATTTTGGGCAGACACAACAATTCCTCTCCAGGCCTGGCAATCAAGGACACCTCACTGCCTCAGGCCTGAGAGATGGAAACAAAAGTGAGTTGGGGCAGCAAACTTGGGGTAAATGACTTCATTAGCTGAAGCTGTAATTGGCAGATTCACCCCCAAAATGCAAATGGACCAAACTTATAAAAGTGGGAAAACCTGTGACCCATTGTCCATTTTTGGGTGGGTTTTGTCTGCCCAAAATGTACCTGAAGGCCCTTCAATAAATAGATCTGCTTTTTATTCCCTTAATTTTGTCTGGCCTCTGTTTTCAGGTAGCCCAAAAAGGCATCACCAATTTTCCCCAGTTCCAGGTGCTCCCATAGCACAAACATGGACAGCTTTAGCAGCAGAACCAGGGAGAGCAGCAGCCTGGAGCAGCTTCCCTCTGCTCAGGTGCAGGGGAGAGGTCAGAAGTGCAATGATTTTAAATTATTATTGCATTTTGGGTGTCCAGCTCAGTCATTCTGGGAAAGCTGGGGAGCTCTCTGTGCTTTAAATCTTTGCCAAGCTGGGAGCAGCACAGCCCTGGCCAGAACCAGTCCCTTCATGGTGGCTGAAAGGAATTTTGCACTAAATTCCCAAGGGTCCAAACCAGCTCTTCCAGGTTAGGTTTCAATTACCCCGTGTTTCTGTCAGGTCTGAGCTGCTTTGGAGGAAAGTTCATTCCCTCCTGAGCACACAGAATGTTCCCAAGACCAACCTCCCAGTGCCCAGCTGCAACTGGGATTTCTTGTCAGTGCTCTTTCCTTCCCCCCAGCACCACCCAGGGTGGTTGAAGAATAACTCAGAGGGGAAGGAGCTGCTGGGTCCAGCTTGTTCTGAGATTAAACCCCTCCACAAGGTGAATTTCTCCTTGAGTGCAGGATCTCATCAAGCCAGCCTCAAATTTCCTCCCAGTGCACAAGGTGAATGTGTCAGGAAGTAAAAAAAAAAAAAAAAAAAAGCCCATAAAAAAATAAAACCCAAGAGAGGTGATTCCCTTTCCAAACACTTTATTTCTGAGGGGTTTGAAGCTGCTTTTTGCTAAGAGCAGGTGAAGAAGCCAAGGTAAGCGAAGGATTTATGACACTACAAAGTCTTCCTCATTCCTACTTACTGCTGACCTACAAAACACAGGTAAATATGCTGCAGGAAAGCTCCTTAGGGTGGTAAATCATTGATGGGAGACATTTGCTGATGGACTAAATCTGGATCCAATAACATTTACATGTTAAATTTAAAATTATTAGCTCAGGAAAGAGGTCAAGGACTGTTTAATGAGCCCGCAAGCCTCCTTTGGCTACAGCAGAAAATATAAACTCTAACTCCTTTGACGAGACTCAAGAACCACCACAGGTAAGGATCTAATTTACAGGAAAAAAAAAATCAAAGGTTCATGCAGGTGGAGCAAACCCAACTTTCCAGCAGCAATTAATAGGACAGAGCCATGGGCTTTTATTGCAAATTTCTAAATTCTGTCCATTTAAACCGTGATATCTGCACCAATATCTAAGCCTAAACCAAACTCTAAGAGAGAGCAAGGCCCAATATTAGCCTGAATTCCCAAATTCTGCCCGTTTGCCTGTGATGCCTTCCTGGGCATCTAACCCTAAAACTAACCTGAACTGAAAATTAAACATAATCCTAACATTAAACCTAACCCTAAACCAAAGCCTAACTCAAACTTAACCCCAAACCAAACCTAACCCTAGCCCTAACCTAACCCTAAGAGAGAGCCATGTTTATTTTTAGCTCCAATTCCCACCTTCTGCCCCTTTTCCCTGTGGTCCCTCCCCTGGCATCTTTGCTGAGCACATTCCCCTCTGTCAGCCCAGGCTATCGAGGGCTGTGGCCACTCACCCTTCCTGCCCTTCACCTCCCACCTGCATCCTGGACATATTTTTATATGTATTTATATATACATTTTATCTATAAAATATATCACAATAATATATATTTTATCTATACAATTTATAAACTGGATCCCTCAGTCCTCAAAACACTTTCTCCTCCTCCACCTGCCCCAGCTTCTCCCAGAAGAAGCAGAAGTGAGATGAGGAGGGAAGGTGCTGAATGGTTTTTGTGTTTCTCACTTCTCGCCCTCCCTCCTGTCTTCCCCAGCAATCCTCTTCATCCTGGCCTTCCTCGTGCTGCTGCTGACCACCCTGGCCATCATGTTCCAGCCTGCTGGCCCCAAAATTAGCCCCCTGAAGAGCTGGAAGCCACGATGGAGGAGCCTGGGGGAGCCACACATCCCACCAGAGTACATCCTCCTTAAGGACAGGTAAAGACCAACCTCTGCATGGTCCTACAAAACATCTACCCAAGAAATCAATCCTGGACAGTTTGGTGCTCCAGGCTTTGGGAAAACAATTCTAATTTCCCAAAAGGGCCTGAGCTGGGTTCCTGGAGGCCTTTGACCCACACACCAGGCGTTGATTTCCTTGTTGACCACAGCCCCGTTATCAGCTCGCACCTCCCTGGCGCCGCTGGCAAAGGTCAGCCCAACACTTTGGGCTCTCCAGGGGAAAATTCAGGAAGAGCTGGGCACAAGGAGAACCTTCTGAGCCTTATCTGTGTTTGCCTTGCCAAGAAATGGGTTTATTGGCAGCTTTTCTGCCCGTCTGGCTCCCACAGGTGTGGGTTGGGGAGGATGGGAGGAAGGGTTGTTTGCGCTGGGGATCTGGAGGAGTGATGGCTGCAGCAGATTCCTCCCAGGGAGCAGGGCAGATCTGGAGGTATTTTTGGGCTTTGATTTGTCAGAGTTTGCACTGGCTGACAGATGGGTGAGGGGGAGATTGGGAGTCAAAGCCTGTTGCTTGTGGTGGATAAAATTGGAATTTCTAGGTCTCTCTTTTTCAGGGTCTAATGCTCCCAAACAGCACAAGGCAACAAGGAAAACCAAGTTTCTTCTTCCTTAGTTTGTGTTTCTTCCAGTCCTTCCAATGACTGGACTGGAAATCTGATTTATTCTAATGCAAGACTTTATCCTGCTTATTTCTTCTCTGTGTACAAAATATGGACACCACTTTCCCAGGACATGAAGAGCTAAAAACTTCCAAGGTTGTCACATAATTTTCACATAAACACAGGGAATTCTCACTCCATGAGCATGTGAATTTTACTGGGAAATCCCAAGAGCGCTTTGGGTACCACAGTGAAAAAATACATTTTGGATATGTTTTTGTTCAATTTAAAATATTTAAAGCATAAAAAAAGCTACATAAAACCAACTGCTGCAACTTTAAATTGCTTGTGAGTATTTCTGAGATCAATGAACCCCGGGGTGGTGTAGAGAGAAAATCTCTGTCCCTGATAATTAGGTTTTATAGCCTGTTTTATTTTTCCGGAAGAAGCCTTGAGGAAGAAAGGTTTATCTGTAGGTTTTACAGTTTTACACACATTTCTAATCATGGTAGATATCCAAGTGCTCAGCACAGCAAATCAGCAGGACAGATGAATCAACAGGCCTGTGAGTGCTGGGCCAGGGTCCATCACATGAAGATAGGAGCTATCTCAAGGGCTATAAAGTGAATTAGAGAGGCAGGTGGAGTAAAAGATAAAAGCACTATGAACCTGTTAATTGAACACTTCAGCAGTGCCAGAAATAGAGTTACTGTGTGAAAGATGAGTCAGTTTGGGGCTGCAGCCCGTCCTTGTGCCAAAGTGTGATTCACCAGGCAGGCCCTGTGTCTGTGAGCATCACGGTGAGTTTTTCAGGGATATTCCTGCCTCCAGACTGGTTTCCTGCTGCACTGGGTCAGTGAGACCATGATGTCAGGAATGAGGCATTGGCTGTCTCAGGGTTCTGCCAGCAACCCAATAAATTCAGGCTATCACCACAGAATGAACCAAGCAGGCCCCAAGGTCAGTTCCAAGCTTTTTCTTCTGACAGCATTTAAAACTCTTCATCTGGAATACCCAGGGGCAGCCTCTGAGTGCCACAAGCAGCACCAGGAGCATTTTCTGGCAGAGGTGACACTCTGGCAGGTGGGACAACAGCTTCAGACTGAAGGATGAAATCAGCAGCAGCTCATTTCACACCCCAGAGCTCCCTCCCCAGGGAACCCAGCAGCACCTGATGCTCTCCAGGAGGGCAGAGGATGTTGAAAAGAGTCTTTTCCTTCTTTGTCAAGAGAAGCACAACTCAAAGAAACCCAAGGAAAACCCATGACCCCTCTCCAAAAGCCAAATTAATTGAACCCGCACTCCGTCTCCCTTATCAGCAGTTGCAGGGAACTCTCCTGATATGAGGGAACTTCACTGCTACTCCAGACTGTGCTGGGCTTTCAGGAGCTTCCACAGCACCCTGGAAAATCAGCAGCCAGCAGCAAACACTTCACAAGTGCAATAAACCCAGTGGTTACACCACTCTTTTTTTATTAGCTCTTTCCAAGGAACTGTTAAGAGAAACTCTGGTCTCTGCATTGATATCCTTGGGGTTTGTTGGGGGGGGAAAGACCCAAAATATTTTGAAACTCTGATGTTTTTGTTTCTCTTTTACTTACAACTGAAGTTAAGAAAACAAGAATGGGGGGAAAAATCTTAAGAGCAAAATTCCACAGGTGTATATTTGGTTTGGTTTAAACTAAACCAATTTACTCATTGAAATATTGCTACAATAAAAATTTGATTTCTTTTATTTACAGCTGCCTTCCACCCTGCCTTTTACAAATAGGATCTGGAGCCACAAGGCACAGAGATAACTTTGTCACCTCTTGGGGAACAGGTTTCCCTTGGTATCAGAGATTCTTCTCACCTCCATGGAGGACTGTAATGAACATGTCTGCTGAAATCCTAAAAACAAAGCAAGGATGGGTTTTTCACAGCCACATTCTCCAACAGGCAACCACGGTGACCTGCAGGGGTTTTGCAGTGTTTGCCTGCCTGTTCCCATTCCCAAAAAATCCCAGGAAGCTGCAAAATTCTCCCAGGGTGAAACTGCAAAGGAAGTTGAACAAACCTTTTGGTTTTTTGGGAGCAAGCTTGGAAAATGTGGAACCACCAACAGGAGCAGCAAAATCCTGGAGTTCCCCTGGCTCCAGCAGTGGAGGCAAAGCTGAGAGCTTCTGTCCTGGCTCCTGGACACCCAAACCTCACTCTGTGAGCATCTCTGGGGTTATGCAAGGAGCAAACACAGCTCTGTGCCTAGGAACCAGCAAGGAGTGTGCTGGAACTCTGATGGCTGAAAGCTTCGAGCTTTCTGAATTTAAGTTTCTCAAGTAAACACCTCATTTGACCTGAGACCTTGGAAAAGGCTTCAAAATGTGAGTGATAGCACAGAAACAGTGTGTGTGTAATTTGGATAGTGTTCTGTGATCTCACAGGGTGAAAAAAAATTAGATTTGGGGTTTTAGTATATGGTGATATATGGGAGCCAAGATGGAGAATTTTGGGTGTGGATTAGTTGTCTTTTTTTGCACCTTTTTCTTTCTGGATCTGGGTGATTTTCTCTAATTGGATGAAAGATATCCGCGTTGCAAGTTTTAGGTGATCATAATTGGGTTAAAAACATAAATTATATAGATGTCAACTGTTTATTGGGACTTAAATAGCCTTGAACAGACACAGTTTTAGCTCACTTTCTCAACTTGTTAGAGAGAGCTCACATCTCATGAGTTTGTAATGGACAGGGATAGAAAACTTCAGAGTGAGACTTCAAGGGCAGCGGCTCCTGAGTTTTATTCACCCTGACCTTGGAGCAAGAAAGAGCCTGAAATTCCAGCAGGAGTGGGCTCACCCAGCCCCTCACACATAAACAAACCAGTAAATTCTGCACTGAGAGGAGAACTGGCTTTGCTGCTGGCTGGAGCCTCCCTGGGGGCTGCCGAGGGACTGGGTTGGCTCAAATCTTGTGTTGCTGCCCTTCACCTGGAGATCAGGGATGAGGAGCAGGGGATTCTGCTCCTGGGCCATGGAAAATTCCCTCCTCACAGCCCTGTTCTCACACAGACAGGGAAGAGAAGCAGAATGGTAGGAGGGATATTGAAACATTAAAATCAGGCTCACAGAGCACTGAACACCAGCAGCTATCCCTACAGGAATAGTTTCAGTGTATCTTTGCTCAGAAAAATCACATTTGTAGAGACCTTTGAGGTCTCTGCCAGCAGAACTTACTGAGTGTATTTAAGACATGCACAGGCCATGTAGGGGAGCTGGGCAAGGCTTAAAAGGATGGCTCCAAAGTGCTTGGAAAACTCACAAATATCCTTCACATCAGAGATCAGAAAGGCTGCACAGAACACATTGGTAAAAGGAGGTTCTGATGCCATATGTGGTCTTTTGTCTATTGCTTTATTGACTTAACAACAAAAACCATAAAATCAGCAACACCAAGGACTTCAGCCTCCTTCTCCAGCCTACAAATTATTGATAATCCATGACAAATGTGAAAATATTTCAAGGTTAAGCAAAAAGAATATGGATTCCTCATCACATATCTGACCAAATACATCCTCAATTAAATCCCTGTCTGTTCTGATACTTCAGCTAAAGCTGCTCTGTCCCAGACACCCCCTCCCTCCCCAGCCCAACCTCATCCCTTGCCCAGGATAAGTTCAACTCCTGCAGGAAAGGAGTTGGTGGCTGTTTTACTGTGCAGAACATGAAATACTCCTGCTCCTGTCCCTTCAATGCTCTGAGAGTGCAGCTCCTCCTTATTCCAGCTGCAGGAATCACCCCAGGAATCCAGAAGTCAGAAGAGGCCTGAGCTCCCCAGGCTGGTTTGGTGTTTGCTGTCTGATAGAGAAATTCAGAATAAAAGCAGAGTGGAGATTCAGTGGACACCCAGAGCCACCACTACAGCCAAATCCAAGGGGAATAACCCAGGGCATGACCTGCAGGATCCAGGCAGCTTCAGGCCTTTGCAAACCCACTGCATCTGAATTTCAAAATAATGCAAATGATCCTCCCATAATTACACCAAACCCACATCGTTATTAATTTCAAACTCTGAGTGTCACAGCCTAAAAAATTCAGCAGCTGCTGGAGGAAAATGTTCAGCTCAGAAGAAATCCTGCTCATTTTAACTCCTGCTTTATTTACTGCTCTAAACCAGCTCTAAACATGAATAAACCCAGCTGAATTACCTGAATTACCAAGGGCTGAGGGTTGCTGCAGATTCACCAAAGCTTCCTTGATCTCACAAAGGGTCTTGGCAAGAGGGGAAGCTGCCACCAGACCCTCTACCTCCAGCTCAGTCAGATAAACCAAGTGGAGATCTAAACCTGGAACAAATTGGGGCGTTTTTAAGCCTCAAGGAAGAGGCTCTTCATGGCTGCAAGAAGGAAATATTGTCCTGGGCAGAGGGAGTGCTGAGAGGATCACAGAATGATGGTGTAGAAGCTGCCTGGCCTCCCCAGATTAGCTTTTAATTATTATAATGACATGCAGACTCTTCCCTACAGGTGGTCACTTAATATAAAGGTGTGAAGGGTCTGTGGAGATGGAAATTCTTTGACTTCTCTCCTATAGAGAAGGATGTAAAGGGTTGGAAACTCCTTGACTTCTCTCTACAGGGGACAGAGGGGGCAGAAGTGGCTGCCCTGAGCTGGCACCTCAGAAAAAAGAAATGATGAGAAAGTAAAAAATAGAATAAATGGGGAATAGTAATTCTGCATTTGCTGTGTTAGCAATCACAGACACCTCTTTTACCCTCTTAGCACAAAATCAGCCTCCTGAAAGCACCTCACAGCTGGAGCACTGCCCTTACCCTGCTCTTCATGCCCAAGCAGAGTGGAAAAAGCATCTTTCCTGCTGAACAGCTCCCAAAGCTGAGACAGCTCAGGATCCTGTGGGATAAAAAGGGCTCAGAAGTTAAAGAAATGGAAAAACTCCCAGAAAGGTGAGAGATGGTCCAAAACCAGACACCTGCAGCTCACCTGCCCGTCTAGTTTCTTCTCACTGGCCAGGCTGTGCAGGGAGGGCACAGCTCCCACTGCAGCCTGTGCTTGGATCTTGAGCTCCACCTCTGGATTTGCAGCTCTGCTCCTGTCAGGAGTGTTCCCAAGCAGTGCTTCCAGAGCTCTCATTAACTCTGTCACCTCTTGCCACGAGGCACCTGATGAACCCAACATAAAATTTCAATGGGATTCCCCAGAACCACTTGGAAAACCATGATTAAATCCAGAACAGCACCGAGAGCAGGAGACTCTCTCTGGAAATTTCTCAGGATGCCTCATTTTGTACAACATTTCCAAATAACTCCGTGCTCACCTGATGCCTTGTGATGGCTGCCCTAGGACAGAGATTAGAGGAGTTAAAGAATAAAGCAGGGATTTATTCAAAGGCCTCAATGGATCTGCCTTGGGCAGCACAAGAGCCCAGCCAGGGCTGCACCCAAGATGAACCAAAATGGTCCAAAAATGCAGGAGTGGGCACAGTATCGCCCTGATTTTCTCAAGTTTTACTAAGCCTTCTGATGTTTGCATTCTTTGCACAAACTTTCTCATGCACTTTATGTAAATAACTTATTATTTTGCATTCCTTTATAGAAGACAAACAACCTGATGGACAGTTGAGTTGCCCAGTGGCATTGAGGAGGTGGCACTGTCACCCTCCAATGGCACTGGGATTTAAAAAAAAAATATATATATAGAATCAGATGTTTTAATAAAGAATTTTTTCAATTTGCTACCACCAGAACTACTCCATGTCATTCTTGTGTCGTCCCCCAGGACAGGGGTAACAGCACGGGGTCTCTCCCTTGGATCAGTTCTGCTCCATTTGCACCTTGGAGTTCATTGTCCCATTCCAGCTTTAGCCCATGCACTCCCATCCTGCTTGTTTTTCTCTCTCCAGCCCACCTTGTTTGTGCTCTTGGGGCTGAGATTTGGATCATTTGTCCTTGGTCCCCAGCTGGAGAGGGAATTGTTTTGTCTCCCTGCTCTGTGCAGAGCTCACCATCCCCTAATGTGAAGCTCAGACCCACACACTAAATCAGCACAGAATGTGAAAAATAGAAAAGCCAAACCTGAGACATCACACCCCTCCCTGAGCTGCCAGACCTCTCCTCTCACTGCGCTCAGGTGCAGACAGGCTGTCAGCTCTTACAGAACACTTTTTGGGCTCTCTCATGTGGATGAGTCAGGTCTTTTTTTAGCCTCTTCCGTGCTGCTGCTGCCCTCACACATCACCTGTCCCTGGCTCTGCACCCTGCTCCTCTCACCTGGCTGCAAGTTGTTGTTCCAGTGTCCATCCCTCAGCTCAGCACCCACTGCTGCCCAGCTCTGCTCTGCAGCTTCCTGCCCAGAAATCCCTTGCCTGGGAAAGGTTTTCAGGGCTTCCCAGTCCAGAGCTTGCACCGTGTCCTGTTCACAGAAAGCAGCAGTGTTATATTCTGCAAACCCCAGAATTCACATTCAGCTCCTCATATAATGATGCCTTGGGTAGGTTGGCCTAGAGCAGAGGCTGGACAGAGCTAAAGAATAAAGCAGGGATTTATTCAAAGGATCTCCTCCATGGATGCACCTTGGGCAGCACAAGAGCCCAGCCAGGGCTGCACCCAAGATGAACCAAAATGGTCCCAAAATGCACGAGCGGGCACAGGGGTCTCTCCCTTGGATCAGCTCTGCTCCATTTGCAGATTGGAGTTCATTGTCCCATTCCAGCTTTAGCCCATGCAGTCCCATCCTGCTTGTTTTTCTCTCTCCAGCCCACGTTGTTTGTGCTCTTGGGCTGAGATTTGGATCATTTGTCCTTGGTGCCCAGCTGGAGAAGGAATTGTTTTGTCTCCCTGCTCTGTGCAGAGCTCACCATGCCCTGATGTGAAGTCCAGCCCCACACACTAAAGCAGCACAGAATGTGAAAAATAGAAAAGCTATAACCTGAGGCATCAATAAAACCATATAAAAAATTATTTTATACCAAAATAAACTACTGAAAGAAGTAAAACCCATCCTTTGATGAACTTTCACTTCAGGGCAACAATTTATCTTAAGATTTTCCTGTTCCAAGGCTCCCTTCCCTCAAATGCCTCTCCCCACTGACCATGAGGCTCTGGATCCTCTGGCTGATCCCGTTGTGGAACACCAGCACGTCCATCCTGTGCTTTGCCAGCTGAGAGGCCAAGTGCAAATTCTGATCCTCCAGCTTGTCATAGAGGGTCCGGACACTGAAATCCTCCAGGAGCCTGGGTGTGAAGCTGTTTTCTGAAACATGAGGAGAAGGCTCACACTCAAACGCTGGACACCAGGTTATTTGAGTTTATTTCCCACACAAGACGCTGCCTGGCCAGAGGAATTTTGTGTTCTGTGAGGAAGGAAATCGGATGAGGCAGGAGATGTGAGAGAAGGTCTCGTTCCCTAGCGAGGGGGAGGATGACAGAGCGTTACTATCAGCTCCTAAATTGTCCAGAAATCTGCCGGGATGCTCGCTGAGCTGTTCCTGAGCTGTTCCTGAGCTGTTCCCAGCATCACCACCTGCTGGTCCTTTCTGGGCTCGGGCTCTGTTCCCTACGAGCATCCCGAAATTCCCAAGCCGAGCTCATTCCCAGAAAGCAAAGGAGGAGTCCCGTGCCTTCAGGGAACTAAATAACCAGCACACACAGCCAAGGAAAACACTTGTAAATCTTTATTTTCTTCACCTGTCACCTGAACTCGCTGCTGTTTTAAAGGGCTTGCCAAGGCTGCCTCACTCTCTCAAATCCTCAGGGAAAAATCTCCAACCCATCCCCACGACAGGGCATTAAATTCCCTGGAATAAACCCAGGGTGGGAGTGTGTGTGCCTGTGGAAATGCACACAGCAAAGTGCCTGCGGGGCCTCCTGAGAGTGCAGGAAATTCTGGGTGAGCAGGTGTCAAAATATTGCACCTGAGAGAGGAAAATGGGGAGGAAGTGGGGAAAAAACCAATGGGAGAACACCTGGGGCTGGGCCAGCACTTCACCTGCACTGGGCACTGCTCCTTCCTCTCCAGAGCCAACATCTTCCCCAGATCCACGAGGACCAAGCATCTGGTAGAACTTGAGGCTGGGGAGAATGGCAAAGAGCTTGAAGAGCACCTCAGTTTTCTCAGGAAGATCAGACCAGCTCAAGCAGAGGATGGATTTCTTGGGTAGATGTTTTGTAGGACCATGCAGAGGTTGGTCTTTACCTGTCCTTAAGGAGGATGTACTCTGGTGGGATGTGTGGCTCCCCCAGGCTCCTCCATCGTGGCTTCCAGCTCTTCAGGGGGCTAATTTTGGGGCCAGCAGGCTGGAACACGATGGCCAGGGTGGTCAGCAGCAGCACGAGGAAGGCCAGGATGAAGAGGATTGCTGGGGAAGACAGGAGGAAGGGTGAGAAGTGAGAAACACAAAAACCATTCAGCACCTTCCCTCCTCATCTCACTTCTGCTTCTTCTGGGAGAAGCTGGGGCAGGTGGAGGAGGAGCAAAGTGTTTTGAGGATTGAGGGATCCAGTTTATAAATTTTANGATCATGCTTGCACACCACACTTTCATTTCTGTTGTTTCCTGGCCTCCCACTGAAGGGATGGTGTGTGCACAGCTCTCACACCCACACCTGCCTTGGAGTACAGACCTTACCTGACCTCGTGTTTAGCTTTTAGTCAACTTGGGAATGATGGATTTAATTTCAGCTGGGTTTATCACGGAAATGCAGTGTCATTTTCTGCTTTCCAGCCAAGGAAAACAAAGCCCTGGGTTACCTGAACTCTTCAAACAGGGCGTGGGGAGAAGCACGACTGCTCCTTCCCTTTCTCCCCACCTCAGCTCCTGCACAGGCAGGTTCTTGGCCAGACAGCAGTGGAATTTGGGAAGCTCCACAGCAGCAGGGAATTGAAGCAGACAGAGCAGAGCTTTGGGAGCATTTCCAAAGAAAATGCTTGTTTAAACACACTTAAAGAGGACAGGAAAGGTCATGGGTAAGGATGGAGGTTGAAGGTGGGTATCTCAGAGTTTTGGCTGCACCTGTGATAGCAGCCCAGTTGGGAGCCAAGTTCAGATGCTGCTGCTTCAGAATGCCGTGTCTGGCCAGCTGGAACAGGGAGGAGGGCTGGAAGGACCCGTCCCCAGGGTCACAGCTCACGTTGGCTTCCTTCACTGTCACAATCAGGAAGCGTTCCTGAACAGAACTGTCCCTGAAAACAAATGTCCCAGGCTCCAGGAAAACATGGGCAAACCTGGAAGAGAGAAGGGAGGAAGTGTCACCACAATGGGTCAGGCCTGGGTAAGAAGTGACAAAGACTCTCAAGACATCCACAGAAGGTTAATTTCCCTTTATTAATAACCCCATTGCTTTTTAGACTCTACTTTGCTACAGGTGGACCTGATTGGTCCTTTAATTAAAACATCATCACCATTGGCTAATTAAGAAACCACCCTTTGGTAAACAACCTCATGGGCAAAACAGCTTATTACAAAACACCAGGTGCAGATTGTTTAGAATTCTTTCTCTCCAACTCCCTAAAGTTTCCCAGGCCACTTCTGGGAAAACTTATCTAGCTTCTCTCTTTCTGACCAGGGAGCTGCTACCACAAGGAAGGTGCCAGCTGATCCAAGCTTCCTTCAGGCTCCATCTGTGAGGGCGGCTAAACCCTGAGACTTGAACACAGCAAAATTTGGCGTTTTCACCACCAAGGACCTGCTGATTCTGTCAAAAACTCACTCTGGGGTCCTGCCCACAGCACTGTTGCCCACAGCAGGCATTACCAGGAGATGTTGAGCTGAGTCTCCTGGATCAGGTGGTCCAGCCTTCGGAAGGGTCCGAAATCCCAGCCTGGGTTGGTGTTGTAGAGATGCTGCTTCTGGTACATGGGGTAATGGCTGGAGGCACGCTCTGGCATGGGGCAGCACAGGGTCAGCAGCTCTGAGCCACCTCAACTGGGAGAGCTGGCACTGGGCTGGCAAAAAGCTGTGGAACTGCTTTTATAGGGCCATGCAGTGCCAACTCATTTAATTGAGTTTAATTACTGCCCCACAAAGGTTTATGCTGTCTAACACAGGACCAATTTTATCTCACTCTACAGAAATCCAGTCAAAAAGGGAAAATCTGCAGGTAAGCCCCTGGCAGAGCCCAGACTGCAGTTCTGGGAGCCAGGAGGAAAAGGGATGGATCCATGCAGGGTGCCCAGTGTGGAGCCACTGCTCTGAGTGGGTCTGGACACACAAATATGCTCAGCCCCAGCCACACTCACCCTGGGAATTGATGCTGAGCTGGAAAAGGATCGTGTCCCCTGCTTCCAGGCACACCACTGGGTTAGGGATGAGGGGCAAGGCCTGGCTGTCTCTGGGGGAACTCCTCTGGGCTCTGTGCCCTTTCTGCAGCTGCTGATCTGAGGAAAAATCTCCTGCCACAGGCAAGAGAAGAAACCAGAATGAGCCCTGCAAAGTGAGCAGCACGTGACAACACCCGGCCCTCGGCAAGGAAGAATTATTTATTTTGTATCTGTGGGCAATTTCAGCTCACAAAGCCAAATCCATGCACCTGCCAACAGATTTGTCTCCAAACAGAGTTTCCTTCTCGTTCTTTGGAAATCCAAAATCCTGCAATCTCTATATGACCCCTTCCCAGGGAGTTACCCATGCAGCCAGTGAATTCCCCACTGTTTACTCCCAGACAGAACAAGGTATTTCCCTCCTTTCTAAGTAGTTTGGAGCATCTAATAATGAATTCCCCCTGTGCCAACTTTCTATCCAGTGGCTCTGCCAACATGGGAGGAAATGGATGGCTTGCTGTGGCTGGAATTTGGGTTCCCTCTCAAGCCTTACCCATGAGAAACGCATCCAGAACTTCTGTGCTGGAGACAATGAAACCCATCACTCCCTGGGGACTGAAGAGAACCAAATGCACCCTCTGGCTGCTCTGCACATGCTCATCTGGGCCCAGAACGTTTGACAGCTCCTGTGGGAAGCAGAGGGAACTGATTTGTGGTCAACTGGTTTGTGGTCAACCTTCAGTGCAGCTGTAAGAGGCTGCTCTAGGAGTTTTTCTCCTATAATTCAGGAATTGTTGTTTCTCTGTAATGCAGCCACCCTTAACTCCCCTGGAGGAGTTCCTTCACTCCACTGTGATTTCTGGGCTCTCCCAGAAATCTGCACATTTTAGACAGACTCAGCCTCTCCCTCCACACCTACCCTCACTTGGCCCTCGTCCATCCTCAGCAGCAGCTCCCGGTGGGTGCCAAAGCCCAGGGAGATCCGTGGGGCTCTCAGCAGGCACAGCTGGTCACAGAGCTCCTCAGCAGAGATGTACTGCTTGCAGTGACATCTGAAAAAGGGGCAAATTTGGTCAGTCCTGATCCCTCAGCAAACACCCACAACAGAGCCCCAGTCTCTCACAGCCCACAGGGAGGATGATCCTGCTCTGTATCCATGGGAAAAAGGATGGAGCAAACTCCATGTCCATCTCATTAGGACCATGCCTGCTCTTCAGGGCCAAAATGTGACACCCCACTAGCAGTGCTTGGTTGCTGTCTAGCAGAGAAAACCTTCAGTCCTGTGACAGAGCATTACATTCCTCCCCAAAGCTCAGCTCCAGGAAAATGCTTGAGAGAATCAGAGTATGATTTTGACACTCCATATTTAGCTTGGAGAAAAGGACACTTGGGGGTGACCTTATCACTCTCTAAACTCCCTGAAAGGTGGCTGTGCTCAGGTGGGGTTGGGCTCTTTCTCCAGACAGCACTGACAGAACCAGAGGATGCAGCCTTAAGCCAAGGGAAATATAGTTTGGATATTAGGAAGACGTTTTTTTCAGAAAGGGTGATAAAATATTGGAATGTTCTGCCCAGGGAGGTGGTGGAGTCACCATCCCTGCGTGTGTTTAAAACAAGCCTGGATGTGCCACTGGGTGCCAGGGTTTAGTTGAGGTGTTAGGGTGTCCTAGGGTGACTTCATGATGCTCGTATCCCCATTTGCCTGTTTAGCCCAAAACTAAGTTTTGCACCTTTAAGACTGGTTCTGAGAGAGAAAAGGGGAGGGGGGAAGAAGAAGTGAGCAGTTTGTTTTCAGAAACTGCACTCACTCCACATTCCTGCTCCTGGACTGTGTTGTCTGGGGATGGACAGACAGCAGGACAGAGCTCTCCTTTGCTTTCAGTTACTTCTTAGCTAGCTGAAACAGAGAAATTCCCCAGACTGTGGTTTTTCTTTTTCCTGAATTTGCTTTCTAGGAAAAAAAACCTTTAAAAGTTTCCTCCCAAATTTGCCCTAAACCAAGACACAGTGCTGGGTCGGACTCGATGACCTTGAAGGTCCCTTCCAACCTGGTGATTGTGTGATGATTGTGTGATGGTTGTGTGATGGTTGTGTGACTCACATGCCCAGCTGTGCGTGGAGCTCCCCTCCCGCTGGCCCGCAGGCGGGAGCGCAGTCGTGGCGCTCGGGGACAGTGCAGTGGCGCGTGGACGCCAGCCGGACCTCGCCGGGGCCACACAGCTCATCCACCTGCAGGAAAACCCACCCAGACAGGCTCCAGAGATGCAGCTTCAGCTTCAGCTTCCAGGCTTCAGCTGAGCTGCAGCATCCCTAAAGTTCTCTTCTGTCCCCACTGCTGCGCTTCAAACGTTCCACATAAAGGCAACCCAACGTTCCACATAAAGGCAACACAACGTTCACATAAAGGCAACCCAACGTTCACATAAAGGCAACCCAACATTCACATAAAGGCAATCCAATGTTCNGGCAACCCAACATTCACATAAAGGCAATCCAGCATTCCACATAAAGGCAACCCAACGTTCACATAAAGGCAATCCAACATTCACATAAAGGCAACCCAATGTTCCACATAAAGGCAACCCAACATTCACATAAAGGCAACCCAACATTCACATAAAGGCAACCCAATGTTCCACATAAAGGCAACCCAACATTCACATAAAGGCAATCCAGCATTCCACATAAAGGCAACCCAACGTTCACATAAAGGCAATCCAACATTCACATAAAGGCAACCCAATGTTCCACATAAAGGCAACCCAACATTCACATAAAGGCAACCCAACATTCACATAAAGGCAACCCAATGTTCCACATAAAGGCAATCCAACATTCACATAAAGGCAATCTAACATTCCACATAAAGGCAACCCAACAAGGAAAGCATCAAGAAAGCACGGTATGGGGATTTTTGAAGTTTTTTGAGTCAGAGCTGGGACCTCTGAGTTTTTTAGATGATGCCATCTATTTTTCTTATCTTCTACATTGGCAGGAAGGGTGAGTTCGGCTCACATCTTCACTGCATGGTTCAGAAGGTCCCAAGGCCTTTAGTTACAAAACCTTTTAAGGATTTATTGACCAATAAAACACTGCCAACAAAGATATTTATGTTTTTGACTCGACCTTTAAATGTATCATCTTATGGACCCATTCTACACTGTAAGCTTTCTTAGACAATCATGTTATGACACACAAACCTACAGCCCTGCATTCTAAACTCCTTGTTTATCTTTTTAACTGCTTTTAATTTTTTCTATATCCTAAACTGCAAAACTCTAAACTTCTTAACTTTACGTGTCTCTGCTTTAAACTATAAATCCACATTCTCACCTCTAGCACCTAAGTTTGGAAGCCTTTTCCAAGGTCTCAGATCAAATCCTGTGTTTAATTCTAAGCTTTGGCTTAGAGCCCAAAGTTCTGAGAATTCCCTGCATTTCAGATTCCAACAGCACACAACAATTTCATTTCCCAACCCCTCATGAGGTTTTCTTCAGCTGTTAGAAAGTATTTGAAAGAACCAGGGTATAATTTTGACACTCTAGATTGCTGTGGAACCCATGCCAGGAGGGGGTTTTGGACTACAAAAGTTCATTCAAAAAGAGGAAAAAAGTGGCATTGTGCAAGATACAAAGAAGAATTGGTTTTAGTGTCTCCCTGCCCATGGCAGTTCTAAAGAATAACTTCATATTAAAGGAGGTTTAAATTCCTGCATCTGTCATCCATGTGAGACACTGCTGCTCCCACTGCCCTGGCATGGAAGGATCCTTTACTTCCATCCCTTATGAATTTAAATTTAACCTCACAAGATCCTGGTAAAGAAAACCTCCTACAACAAAGGGCCAATAAAACATCTAAAACACTTGTTTGGCTTAACTTAAGGCCTGAACACCCCCCTTTCCTGCACATCACACAACAATTTTGGTTTGGAGCCTGATTTTACCTGAGGTCGGCAATCCTGATCGCTGTTGCTGTCAGAGTCTTTCTTGCCTCTCTCATCATAATAAACATAACCTGCCTGGCAGATGCAGGAGGCATCTGAGTGCTGGAAAGCCCTGTTCAGCCCATGGCAGGTACAGCTGGTGGCACCTGGGAGAAGAGGTTGGATTTAGACAGGGAATACAGCCTGGAACCACCATGCTGGCTGGAAAGGAGCAGCTCCTGTGCTCAGAACCCTTCATCAAATCCCACTGCTCATTTCAGTGACACTGCTGGAGTCTTCCAGGGCAGAGCTGAGCCACAGGACAGCCAGCTGGGGCCAGCCTGCACCATCACAGCGTGAGAGCATCTCCTGCAGCACCCATTTAGCCAGAGGTGCAGAAAGGCCCAGCTGTTCATTGGCAGCAGGGTTTTGACAAGCCCTCCATTGATTTGTAGATGAAGGCCCTGGATGGGGTAAGGACCCAGCCAGGCAGGGCTGCCAAGCCCTTCTCTTGTACCCCAACAGCTTCAAATCCACCTGATTTGAAACACTGGGGCAGTGCTGCACATACACTAAGTGAGGAATAAGCACTCCTTACTTTTCCAGTTTCCATCCAGCCTTATCCCACTTTATCATGCCCTCAGTGCCCAATTTTGGCTCAAAAACACCCCTAGGTTTAATATAATCCCCCCAAATCCTGGCTAAAGTGATCTTGGTGAAGCTCCATCGCTTTCAAAGCAATGATAGAGGAAGAATTAATAGAGCTGCTCAGCTCTCCTTTCCTTTAAGGAGATAAATCTCCTTGTGTAAGAGTGGGAAAAGAGCTTTGGATTTGGAATTCTCCTCCTGGGTGGAACAGGGGAAGAGCAGCTGAGCATGGGCAGCACCCCCATCTCCAGGAGGATCCCTGGGCTTGTGGAACATCAGGAAACAACAGAGGGGAAAACTCCACTTCCACACAAAAACTCACCTGGCTGGGAGGAAGAAGAGCTGCCACAGGGGAAGCAGGCAGCCTGGGCAGGGAAGTGATTGAAGGTGCCAGCAGGACAGGCCTGGCAGTCCCCTGGGTGCTTGGCAGAGTGGCTGCTCCTGTGGGTGCCCGGGGGACAGGGCAGCGGGGCAGGGGACAGCGCAGGGCAGTAGTGGCCACGGGGACAAGGCTGCTGGTGGTAGCTGTCACTGCCTGGAGAAAGGGGTGGCATTAGGGACCCCAGCAAGTGCTGGGAGAGAGGCAGAGAGCAGCTGCTTGTCCCAGTGATCCATCTACACACGTCTTTCTATATATAGACACGAGTCTATAGAAATACGCACGTGTACAGAACAGCTTTTTTCAGTCTAATTCATATTTAAATATAAATCTCAGTTTTTCTTTCCCCCACCTCTTCCACTGGCTAAATCCAGTGGCAAACCCACGTGACAGCCCACACCAGGGTTTTATAACTGCAGAGGATTGAGAGCTTTGCCCACACACAAAAAAAAACTCTCTGCTCCCAATTTAAGCTGTTAATTCTTGCCCCACTCCCCCGTGGCAGCTGAATTTACCTGGTGGGCAGGTGAAGCCAGCTGGGCAGGGCTGGCAGGGCTCTGAGATCAGGGGGTCACTGCGGAAGGTCCCTGCAGCACAAACTCTGCAGAATCTCTCAGCTGAGCCCCTGAGGCCAGGCAGGCTGAGGGCCATGTGCCCCCCTTCACAGGGCACTGGGTGGGCACTGCCTGGGGGACAGTAGTATGGGAACACACACCTGGCAGTCAAAACAGGGCAGGGAAAGGGAAGAAAATCTCTGACAATTATTTCTGGATTCAGCAATCAGCGAAAACACAGGGCAAAACTAAAAGTGGTTCTCATCTGATTCTAAGCTAAGCAGAAAATATAAACCCCCCTCCCAGTCCCAGTCACCAAATCCGTGACTGCAGCCACAAAGACCCCTTTGCTTTTGCAGCATGCACAAAGGCCATGGTTTAGCTTGGATCCCAGGCACAATTCCTAATATTGGGGTGTTCAGGAGCTGGAGGATGGATGTCCCAACCCCCAGGTACTCACAGCTGCTCGGGGCTGGTGTAAGTCCAGGATCCCTCAGGACAGTGGTAGCCAGCAGGACACAGGGGAGGCTCTCCTGTCACAGCACCACAGTAAGATCCAGGCCTGCAGGGCTTGGGATTTACTGACCCTGGGAGAAAAACAGGGAACAGCTTTGGTGTGACATCCCCAGAACAGGGGAATCTGTGTTTGGGATTTACTGACCCTGGGAGAAAAACAGGGAACAGCTTTGGTGTGACATTCCCAGAACAGGAGAATCTGTGTTTGGGATTTACTGACCCTGGGAGAAAAACAGGGAACAGCTTTGGTGTGACATTCCCAGAACAGGAGAATCTGTGTTTGGGATTTACTGACCCTGGGAGAAAAACAGGGAACAGCTTTGGTGTGACATTCCCAGAACAGGAGAATCTGTGTTTGGGATTTACTGACCCTGGGAGAAAAACAGGGAACAGCTTTGGTGTGACATTCCCAGAACAGGGGAATCTGTGTTTGGGAGGCAAGGGGGCTTTTCCATAAAATCTCTGTTTTTCCTGCAGCTCCCAAAAGGGCACAGAACTGTTGGGAAGCAGTTTATTATTTAGCATGGCATGCTGACACCTCAATGCCCAGCCCTGCATGAAAATATCTCCTCTTTTTTCAAGCCCAGACCACTTCCTTGGCAACCTCAGCTAAACAAAAGCAGGGAGGGCTGGGAGGGATCACGGCCTGGGAGAATGGGATAAAAGTCCCTCTAAATCCCTGCTGATCCATCATTTAGGCTCAGAAATGGCTGGAAATAAGGAAAGCAAAGGTGGTGTCACCTGCTGGGCACTCATATCCAGGTTTGCAAGGTGTTCCCTGGGTGTTGGGGAGCCCTGTCTGGGCTGGATCTGGGCAGTAATATCCAGGTGAGCAGGGATCACACTCCTCCAAGGATTTGGCACCAGGCTGGGTCCTGGAAGTGCCAGCTGGGCAGAGGAAAGTGTCCCCTTTGCCAGGGCACCAGTAGCCAGGGGGGCAGGGGTAATCCTCAAAGCTGGTCAGGCCTGTGGGGGAGAGAAGGGAGTGAGGAAAGGAAGGGAAAGGAAAGGAGGCTGGGTGGCCAGGGGGAAATTTGGAGAAAGGCTCTTAGGTGGCTGTGAGCAGGAATTTTCTCTCCATTTCCCTAGCTCATCGTGGGGAATTTTGTCAGCCAGAGGAGG
>WBNO01030653.1:8938-31381 GCA_013400575.1 Peucedramus taeniatus
CAGTCAGCCTGAAAACATTTATAAATATGAGTTTTCATGTCAAATATTACATATGTTATATATATATATAGCACACACATTATGTACAGTAATAAATGATAATGATTTTCTGGAAAAAAATACTGATGAGGAATTTAAGTGATATTACAAATCAGGAGAATGAAACTTAAGTGGTTTGCAAAGTTTACAGAACTAAGAAGATAATAAACTCCAGGTAACTTGTTGGAGTCCCTGCTTGGGGTTTTTTTTTTGTTCTGACAACATACATTTAAATCTATGAAAAAAGAACATAACAGTCTCAGCAATGCTTTGAAAATTTTATTTTATCTTTACATGTTGTACTTTCAGTCTTGGAAGAGGCCATGTAAAAGATGATTGCTAAGAGCAGCCAGCTGCCACTATCGTACTTACCTATACAGCTTGCATCTTCCTAAATCACTCCTTGAAAACATGGCCAAGTGGAACAGGCTCGTTAATTATTCCTGTAGCCAGATCTCACACCTCCTATTTATGTTTCCTGCATCAACTTTAAAGTATATGCAGACTTGCCTATGGACATGAAAGGGAAATGCAGAAACCACCAGGCCTCTTGCCTCTGCTGAAGCTGTGAGCTGCAGATGATTCAAACACATTCCTTTTCTGGTTCATGTGCTGGGGGTCATGCCACAGGCAGATGTGGCCAGGCAGTTGAGTACACACCCTAATACAGAGCAAGATTTAGTGCTACTAAACATCACTCTTCTCAAAACTTTTAAGTCAAAAGCGAGCACTAAAAAATTAGATTGGTAGATATGGCTACAGGAAAGTTGACATGAGAGCATACAGGAATTCCCAATTTCTATTGCTGTTGAAAAATCAAGCCTACCTGCCTTTGTTGCTGTTCTGATAGCAGTAGAGAAATCGGAAAAGTGCTTCTATACTGCTAAACAGGTTTAATCCAGTAATTGCATTTAGAAGTCATTAGATGTCCTTTTAGATATATATCTATATAGAGAAATGCCTATTCTGTGGTAGAATGACCGTTTCAGAAAGGAAAAGAAAGCTGATAGCATCAAAATTCCCTGTGCAACTCCGACCAACACATAAAATCCCCTTCCCCAGAAATTCTAAATTATCTATGATTTTTCATCAAGGTGATCTCACCTTTTCTAGTTCCCTGATGATCTGTTGCATTAATTATGATTTTTTTTTGATAGAAAGAAGACAAAACAAGAAAAAAAATTAAGCAAGCCATTTCCTATTTATGAAGTTTTCATGTATTTAATACAATTTAAAAACATACCCAAGCATTCAGCCAAAGATCTCTTTCCCTTCCTCTTCAGTTCCTGATAAAACATCACAACAAAAATTTATTTCCTGTGGATTACAAAGGACCCAACTGAAGGAATAAGGATGCAGAGTAAATGTCTTATGCAACCTTATCTGTAAAAGGTATCAGAATTATTCAAAAGATGTTTCTGATTAGAAAAAATCTGGAAGGTTCCTCCATCTTAAAAGATTTTTTTCTAAGGATTAATGTTCAGTGTAACATTATTTACCTGTAAGGTTCTGTTCTTGAAGACCTCTTAACACTTTGTCTCTTAATTCTGCTTTTAGCTAGAGATCCTCCTCATGACCTTGGATACCAAAAGAGGTCAACATGAAACATACTGCTACCTATCCTGCCTTTTGTGTACCTGCATGAGAGGAGAAATTATTCTTGTACTCACAATTTTTTTCTGAATTTAGCACTCTGGCCAGCTCACTCAACTCTAATATATGGGGCAGAAATAGAGCAACTGTGATTTTAATTAGTAAGATGCCAACTAGAAGGGAATTTAAGATAAAAGACAATTTAAAGGTGTATTCAAGGATAGACCTTGTGGGCCAAAGTAATTGAAGATAATATCTATGCATATGGAAATTCCAGCTTAAGTTTATTGAAAGAGGCATCACTTCCAAACTTGGGACCAAATATTTTTAAAATTAGCATTTGTGGCTCATGTTGGCAAAGCTTTCATTGTATTGGTATTTTAGGATACTAGAAGACAGTTTTATGTTGTTAATAAACTATACTAAGGAAAAGCAGAAACCCCCCCAAACATCTGCTTATTTTACAGAATAAGCTGAATTGGAAGGGACCCACCCAGCTCCTCAGTCAGGCTCAAATTATACTCTAAGAAGAAAAAAAATTTATCTGAAGAACAGTGAAAGAGAACTGAACATTTGAAAGGTGTACGCACCACTAAATTAAGGTTGGAACAATATTATACAGCTGCATGAGATTTTTTCTTTTTCTTCACTTCCTTAACTATCATTAGCCTGTGACTGGAGTTCATCCTCTGCTCCCATTCCTCAATTTTTTTCTCACTTCTTTCTACATAGCTTTTAGATTTTTTAAAAAGTGATGTCCCACCAACATCTTCTCTATTACATTTTTCATAATTAAGGACAAAGCTTGAAATTAAAAAATTGGCATTGAAGTCAGTAATATAATTAAAAGGCAGATCATTTTATTACAGATCACTGATATGAACAGGATTGCACCAGAAAAATGTTATTATGTTCTAATATTTTCAATAAATCCTGTCAAAGTTCAACATAACCACAACTGAATATTTAAATATAGAGTATGAAGTCTGATATTCATGACATACTCTTCCTAGAAGATAGGAGTATATTATTTTGGTACACCAGAACTAATAAATCTACTTCAAACAATAACATTTTATATAAGAAAAGCTTACATTTATTAAAACTCTCATAACCTATCTGTTAAATAGCATCAGATATTGGAGGAAAAAAGCACTGCGGATCATGGGGTCTAACTTTCTACTAAATAACTGTTTGATTTAATAATTTCTAAAACTGATCATGCTTTATCTTGAAAGTAATTTATGTTTCTTTTTTCAGAGTTCAACTCTGAAGTAGCTCATATTCTCATTTATAGCCCAGGTATATTTGTTGTTATTTTTACTAGTTCTTTGTTCTTCCTTTAGTTTTGTATATACAATTTTAGAGTTGTAAATAAAGGAAAATCACATTCCTTCTTAGTTTTCATTGGTCTTATTTCATCACACCAAAGTCTGTCATAACCATCAGTCACTGCAATACAGAAATGTCTGAAATCTAGGTCAAATATTAGTTTTGCTCAAATAAATAAAATAAATAAAAATGGCTCAAGTATTTCAGAGGTAAACCAGGCAGGCGTTGACAGAGATAGAAGCAGCTTTGATTGATATAAAATGGAGCACTCCACCTCTTCCAGAACTGCTACACCACAAAAAGATCATCACTTCAGGTCTATTTACACATTACCAACTCTTTTAGAGATCATTGTGGTAAAATTCTTGGTTCATTTTAAAAGACCCTTTACTGAACTGTCCAAACTTAAAATTATCATAAATACTTTCTCTCAACAATTACTTGCTTCCTCTATCATAATATTGATAAAATGATACCTCTTGAAGGTGATATACTTGGGTAAAAGAGTCAGAAAGGCCTTGAAGTTCCTATCTAGAATTTAATACCTGATAACATGGTTTGACATGGGAAGGCATCAGGTGATACAGAGCTAAGAATCAAAAAAATCTCCCCGTGACCCAGACCTAGGAAATTATTGCCCAAATCACACACTACATCTATTATCACTTGGAACACCAACTAGAATGCTGGTTTTACACATTTTTCACAGTTGTAACACAAAGCAATAAGCAGAAACTAAGGAATAATTAGTATAATTGAATGATGGTAATTTATTCTTGATGATTAAGTATCAGGACATTATGCCGAGGAGTGCAAAAACTGCTGCTCAGATGACTAAATTATGAAAGATGTTTTTCTCTTTCATTTTAACCACTTACTAAAAATCTATTTCCATATACCATAATGAAGTGAACTTTCATGTAGCTATTTCTGAACACTATCTAAAAAACATGAAGCACCACCTCATGCTCTTCTCCTTGTCAAAACAATCCCAAGGGAAAAATTATTAAGAAATATAATCATCCTCCATGGCTTACATACTGGGCATTCAAAACATTTGCTCAAAAGGAACTAACAGAAATGCTTCTCTTTCTGGTTATTCCTCTGGGGAGAATTTCAACTCTTAGATGCTTTCCAAGGTAAAACTATCATTTGCCTGCTTATTAAGCACATAAGTAATGTGCAGATTGAGGAAGACAGCTTTTGAAACCATGTGGAAATCAGAAGAGCATACTCTCACAGGGCTCACATATTGCATTATATAGAAATTGTTTATCTAATATGCCAAGAAATGCACCATTTTTTCCAATACCAGTGTGCTGTCTGAAGCAATAAAATATGCTGGCAAATCACACATGTGAATAAACACACATGCACTCTTTGCCAGACTCCTGGCTGACATCTAGACCATGGATTTTACCTTTTCAGTGCGCAAGCTGCATAGCAATAAGGTTTTCTTTTGTTATGGATTTCTCTAATATGCTGGTTAGCAGAAAACCTTCAGTGAACAGCATCTCACAGCTGAGACCTACTGTGCACAAGCTGGAAAAAGGCTTCCCTTCCTAATGCAATCAGGACAGAGCAGAGCAGGAAAGACTAAAATAAAGAGGACTAAGCAGAGGTGAGTGCTTTTGTACTGGATCACAAAAGTGGAGATCTTGGTGAGCCTCATCTGACTCCACAAGAGCCAGGAGACAGATTCAGGCATAATGCTCTCTCTCCCCTGTCTCAGGCTGTAATACATTCATGCTCACTGTGGTTACACAGACATGAGCAGAGCCCAGGTTAGGGCAGGATACAGAATTTTAGAATACCTTGAGTCAGAAGGGACCCATGAGAATCACCTAGGACCAACTCGGGAACATGGGGAAAGTACCAAAGGTAGTTTGATAAACCTAGGAACACTGACTCTCATGTCACAACAAAAAGTACCAGAGAAAGAAATAAAGTACAACTGCAATGTCCCTGTGAAAGTTTGCATTTTGAAGTCTGTTTCAGTAAGTGTTTTAAAGAATTTTATATGGAACGAGGGAAGCAACATGAATCCTATTCCTAGAAACTATCGTTTTCATAATAGATTGATGAATTCAATTAAATTTTTTATTTGGGACACCAGATTTACCATTCTATTAACAAAAGTGACCGTTAGAGGAAAGCAGATAGCTGAGGATAAAATAAAATAATAAAGACCCACATGTTTCATTATGTTTAAGGACAATTCTGTACAAAAGATTGAGTCAAAAACAATTTCAGTCAACAACACTAATGTGGTTCATTTAGAGATTTAATTTTAAGTAGAGATGGATTCATTAAAATTCCTGTTCAGAATTAATTCTAGGCTAGATTTCTTCTTCCAGACTCTTGCATTGAGGATGACTTTGCATGAGCTAACCTGACACATGCAGAAATTCATTGAAAGAACCTTTCCTTTCTAGCAAACTGGAACTATGGTTCAGGTTGTCAGCCTTTTCAACTTTGCAGTTCAGCTTCATGGAACATTTTCTGACATAATCTCATGAATTAGACAAATTCTCAAGCCATCAGTGTTTTGAAGACATCAAAAATACTGTTTAAAACCACAAGTTTTTCCAGCTCTAGGAGTTCTTTCCTTACTCTAGGAGTAAGGAAAACCCTACTGTTCTCACGAGTTCTGTCTGTACCTCAGGGTTTTCAAATATGCTTCAGCAGTGAAGATTAGGGAAATATAATTTATCACTGCATAGTATCAGCTTGTCTCTTTAGGAATTTAGGATAGACAGAATGAAATGACAATCTTCAAGCAAAAATCTGAAGTTGCTTATTTTATTTACGTTTCTTTACAAAATTAGTATTTTCCTCCCAAAATTTTGTATAGGGATTTTTTAATTTTAATGTAGTAATATCTTCCTATGCTACTTCCAGAAAAGCCACTTTAAGTCATTTTCTTTCAGACTTCTTGATTTTTTTTTGTTATTTTCAAAATTATTAGTGTATTAGACTCCAAATTATGATATTATTTCCAAGCCATAAGAAGATTCTCTATTTATTACCTTTGGCCTCTGGTCTTTCCTCTTCTAACACAACAAGGTGCACAAGTTCTCTTCAGAAATTAGCAGAATTATCTGTGCGACTATGGTATTGTTTGTGCTTTGCATCCGATGCATTAATTTTGTGTTTTATTCCACAAAATTAATATAGCCTCACATATTAAAATCTTGGCTCTTAAGTCTAAATATAGTCTTTGACTGCTATCATAAAGTAAAAATTTGCAAACAAACTAGTGACATAATAAACATGACTGTATTTTATCCACATACACATCACAGTACAAATGCCTGTTTCAAGTAGAGATTGTAGGTCTTATCAAAACCACCTGTGTGTTTAAGGAAAAAAGCTAAGGGAAAAATCTACTCTTAAGATCTTTGTGTTTGCACTACATCTCACTGTATTCAAAGTATTAATTATGAACTTGACTTTCCTGCATTACATGGGTTATTTATGCAGGACATAATACTCAACAGCTCTACAGTTGCTTCCTTTATCATTGCCCAAATTTCAAAGTAAGCATTCAGCAAGAAACAGGTCCCTACACAATATTTCAGTAGTTTACCTTCAACTGAGCAATGCACTAACCTACATAATTAGATACATTTTTTTAAACTATACAATAAATTCTTACTTAAGGGCTGCAAACTTTGTATACCTATTGTTTTCACTGATGCATGAGAAGCAGATCACAAGTCAGTTATGGGCAACAACCAGAATGTAAATTGGAAATACATGGGTTTAAATGTTATTTTTTTCAATATCAATAAAAAGCGGCATTACTGTATTACTACCATACCCCAGAAACAATTGTTCTCAATGGGAATACTCAAAAGTATTCCCAGTAAGACAGAACCCCCTTTAATTCATTCTGTCTTAAAGAATTATTCACATTTTCTTAGCATGAAAAAAAAAATCACACAATGAAATGGCATTTCCAATTAAGTGAAGTTTATGGATTTCTTAAAAAAAAAAAAAAAAGTAATGCTTCAAGTTGAAACAAACAAAAGTTAAAAAAAATCTCAAATACTTAAAACGTTAAACATAAAGTAAGTAAGGTAAGAACCCAGAGGTGGCCAAGTTCTGTGAAACATACTCTGGAAGAATTCATAGTTTGCCCTTCTTATTACTGAAAGCTAGAGTTTTATGGCTTATGAAATCCAATTTGACTCCTTTCACAGTAGGACTTTACTTTTGGAACTATTAATGAACACTTCAACTGCTCTTCTAAATAAGCCCTTTGATGATTACATTTTAGAATGTAACTACTTTCCACAACAACAACAAAAAAAATCTATTTAAATACTTAAGGGGGTTAAAAACAAATTATGCCCCTACTGTTTCCACTTCATTAGTACTCCTGAGTTTTTTTTCAATTTCAAGTATAACCTTAAAAATTCCTTTTTATTTACAAGCTTCTTTTCCATCTGTTTTTCAATACCAGTACCTACAGTGACATCAACCAGCAAAGATGGGTCACACATAATTTAAGCTCCTTTATTTTATTTTTTAATTTGACGGCATGCACAAATTAAAGCATTGTGAATGACAGCTGTCCTGCCAAATGATATTGAATGTCTAAAGTGAACATCTTGTATTAGTACTAAGCCATAAATAGGAAACCAACTTCAGAAAAGCCCAAAGTTATAGTTTTGTATGATTGTCTATTTAAAGCACAAGAGAATAAGGCAGGTCTTAGCAATAGAAAAACAAAATGACAGAAAAGGATCAAAGAAAACATCAAATAAGACAAGCAGAAATCACTTACTGCTTCTTTCAGGCCTTTGAACAATCCTAGTCTTCTTATTCTGAATTCCACTTTCATGAAGTGCCTTAAACCAGTCTCTCAATCTGTTTGCAACTTCCCTGAATTCCAGGTCACTGCACACTGAAAAACAAAATGCAAAGTTGTTTAATATTTTTCTCCAGGGTGCTAAATAGAACTTTTCAAATTATGTTAAAAGAAATCCCCCAACCCCCTCAAAAACCAAACCTCACATAATAATACAAGCATATATGTTCCACAGCTTTCTAAATTTATTTAATTCAGTTGCATTGCTTAGGTATGCCTTCAGAACCCAATGAAGGTCCTGAGAAATAAATACCTGCTATATAAAGTAATTATAATATTACAGATACTAAGGAATAGAAAACTTCCTTTGCAAACTACTATAAACAATTGTAGCACAGGTATTTTCACATCTTACTGCAGATGAGGCTGAGACATCCATGACACTCTTTTGTCTTGCCATTTCCATGTTCATTAAGGCAATAATAACCCAAGCTCTACCAGAACAGGTCAGAGGTGTAATTTAGGCAGATGATCATGAACACCCAACCTGCTTTCCTATGCTGAGGCATGAAAAGAGGAAATAAGATTTGGCAGCAAAAGTGTTTCAACAATGTGCTGGAAGTTTATACTTGGAATGGAGTTTCCCAAGCCAAACCTGTGAGCACATAATGGCAAACAGGCACTGTACAGCTACTTGGTGATGGAAAGGATGGATTCTTTGAGCAGAAATAGCAAAGAGAGAAAAAGCACGCCAGACAAAAGGGAGCATCTGCAGCACCAAGAGCAGTAGATTAGTAGCAGACTGGCTGAAGTGCTGTCAAGTACTGGCAGTTTGTACAGAAGCCAACAGAAGTAGGTATCAGAGAGAGAGGTGCAGTCAAGAGGCTTATTCACTGAGAAGACAAAGAAAGGGCCTGCTTGAAGCAAGGAGATATCCCTCCCAGAACTATATCTTCCCATTTGTTTGGGAAGACAAAAAGAAATAACAGTATCTGGAAGACAATAGCAGAAAAGACACCAAATGTATCCCTGCTCAGGTAACAAAATACCTCCCACTGCCATTCTCAATAGCTCTCATTTCCAAATCGGGATCACTTTCCAGGCATACCAGTAACCAAACAAGCTACAACCTGAAGAGCTCATACCTAAGTTGGCAGAGCTTCACTGTGACACTCTTGAAAATAAATCTCCAGTTTGCTTACTTTTCCTTTATTGTGTAGGAATCCAGTACATTTAGTGACATAGCTTTTTTAGCACTCCAATAAATTAAACAACACTGTGAAACACTTAACTATATTTTGAAATAAGATAGAAATGTGTCATTATGCCAACAACTATCAATGCCTGTATAACTGCACGCATCTAAGCACAGGATTACTTATTCTTTACTGAAGTCCCTCTTGATACTTTGATTCTATCCATGAAAGACTAAAGTAAAATTCATCCATACATACATTTGCATATGTTCTGGACTGACATTTTCATAAATTTTGTGCTTCTCTGTTGTGTAACAGAACTATTTCTTTTCTGATAATTTACAGGGAACTGGGGAAAAAATAATCATAAACAGGCATGTGTACTAAAAAATGTATACAACAACCAGATGAAAATTGTCTCCTGATCCAAGACTACATATAGTAATTCAAACACGTGGGATTTCTATGTTTGCTATGATGACACCTTCTTTTAACAACTCCTGCAGTCAGCTGACAGGTCAGCACAAAGAATCAGCTGTTAACTTGGGACACTCTGCTCCTCTTTAATTTCTCCTTCCATTACAGCTGTATATTGGGTTTGTATGGCCAGGTTTTGGCAGCAGAAGGCTACAAGGGTGGCTTCTGTGAGGAGCTGCCAGAAGCTTCCTCCGTGTCTGGCAGAGCCAATGTCAGCCAGGACAGACTGACTGCTGGCCAAGGCCAAGCCAATCAAGAATGAGATAACATATTCATGTTCAACCTCCTGTTCTGTAACAGAGATGATCAACCTAAAAATCCATTCACCAGGATGCTACTTGCCATTGAAACATGATGAAAAATTATATTAATTAGTTGATACGTACTAAAAAATGTTTTGGAACTTTTCATGCCGGTGATGAGCTTGTAAAGATACAGAGTAGGAAAATTATTGTGCAAACTTGTCTGTACTGATTTAAAATAGGTCAAGATGAGGTAATTCAGATCTATTCAGACTATTATTTAACCTGATAGACTGGGAGATGAATCTTTAATGGTGAAAGACAGACAGTAAAGGTTGTAGAAGGTTAGATAGTAATCAAAAAATGCATATTAAATCGCATGAATCCACTCAGGAGCCTGCCAAGAAGTACTTCTGTTTTTGTATAATGCCAATGCAAGGCAATCCTGCTATTACAATCAATTTTAGTAGCCATTAAGAGAATTAGTACAAGGTAATGCGAAGTCACTAGCTCAAAGGTTACTGGAGTCTACTGTCATTTCAAGCAATGAGACTGTCTTCTAAAATTAACAGCTATGGCTATGCAAAAAAGTGAAGGTAACTTAAAATTTATAGGTACTTAATCCAGATATAACTTTATGATAACTATTATTTAAATGTTAGGTGGAACCAACTGTTCAATCTGTTTTCATACAGTAAATGTTATGATTTGTGTTGGCATTTGAATATACTTTACAGATTGGAAGTAAAATATTTGAAAATGCTGTATCAGCCTGAGTTCTTTAAGTGCCTTTCAACTCAAGCTAATTAATGAAGTAAAAAAAGTGTTACTGAAAGCTGTAAAGACATGCAGAACATGTTTTAGCACTAGCATAATGTACTGAATTCCCTAACATATTTAAACCAGTCCTAGCTTCCTGACATAAGAGAAAGTAAGTTGTTTTAACAGTGCTAGTGTTTCTACTTCAACATGCTATGTGTTTCTTTTTTATGTAAACACAGAAAAAGTTACCTGTAGCTTAGTAAGTATTGAATAGACATGGACATAATGAGCACACTGCAATACTGTTATATCAAGGAGTAGCTTTTGCTAAGTGAAGGATCAAAAAAATTATTAAAAAAAAAAAAAGAAGTGAGAAACACACCACACACTATGCAGATGATCCTCCTCAGCACACACAATCGTATTCAACCAGGCAGAACTATACTCATAAATTCATGTATACAAAAAAATAACCAACAAGCAAATATAAAGAGTATATAGAAAACTTGAAGAACAGGGTACACATCAACCATGTTTTTGAGTCAACTAGTAATTACTCCATGTGAGATGGGCAACTGATCAGTCAGTGTGTGCTGGAACAAGACTTCTTGCTACACAAACTTTTTCCACACATTAAAATCACTGCATATGACTTACAAAAGTATTGCAATCAAAAAACAATATGATATTGTTTGATCCACAGAATCAAACTATAATATATGTTAAAAGGGACCTCCAGAAATAGTTCAGTCTTACTCTCTGCTGAAAGTAGGTCTAATTACATCAGGCTGCTCAGGGTAGTGTCCAGTCATTCATGACCTGTGATCATCACACAATTCATGTGAGAGTTCCTCAGTGTTTGAGAGACAACCCCTCTTTGAAAGGAACTACTATCAACTGTTTTGTAGCTCTATACTGTTCTCCCTGAAAAGTACAAGAGTATTTCTTCATGCTGTAACTTGAGGATTGCCCCCATCTCTCCAGGATTGCTTGACACCCAGAAACCTGGTTAGAGCAGCATTTCTGAATTAATTTTGAGCAGGATTATTAGGAGCTGTCCACAGGTGATGCTCATATAGCCCAATATTCTTTCAAAGAGTTACCTACCAGTCATGTAGTATCATATGGCTGCAGTAAATGTTGAGCATCTGTTCCAGCATGGGCATTTAAACCTTCTTCTGAAAATTCAGTAACCCTAAATCTGCCATCAGAACTCAGTGCTGCCTTTAAAGACATTATCTGCTATAGTATATAGCTGGAACATTATAGCACAAGTAACTACTCAGTGACATTACTCTGCAAGGCTGTCATTCTGCAGAGACTTGTGAATTCAGCCCTGAGGAACTGATTACTTGGACTGAAAATTCCTGGCTCCAGAGTAAGGGGTAGTACCCATGTGGTTAACTCTAAATTTCTAAGAATTGTATGCAAGTGACTTACAATTCCTGCAATACAGAGCAGCATTTTTAGCTCTGCAACATCTATCACAAATGGGAAGAGTAACACATGGCAAAAAGAAATGTGCTAGCAAAACCCAATAAATTTGGCGGAAGGACAAAAATCCCTCCAAACCTGTAACTAAAGGATGGGACAGTCATTTCAGTCATCTTTTTACCATCCCGGATGTACAGTTAGAACTAGTTTGATTTTTTTTTTAAAAAAAGGCTCTAAACTGAAAAAATTCATGCATATATTTATATTCCTATAAGCTGATACTTATCAGCCATCTGTTACCTCTAGGGCCAGTGATTTTAGAAAGATAATACCTTGAAATTAACAAATAGAAGCATTCTGATTTCCTTACTATTTAACTAAACATAATGAATTTTCTACTTTGGTTAGTCTCTGAGATAATTAATACAAATGCTGCAGATACCATATCAGGGAACTGCAGCTGCTTATTCTTACTGCCCCAAATTAATGTTCCATACAGACATTCTGCACAATTAATGCTTCATAAAATGCAAAATTATTTCAGTAAATTACATTTTCATAAAATAAATCTGATCTTTTTGTGTCCTCAGTTTTTAAAGACTTCATATTTAAACATAATAATAACTTCTGAGTGCAGGAAAAATAGTAATAACCACAATATACACAATATATGTGCCAAGTTACTGTCTTCAACTTAAAATATGTGGACTTACAAAGACATGGCAATTACGTAAGACAATACTGATTCTTTAGTCTCTTAGAAGTATCACAGACCTACTTTGGAATTTGCTAATTTATTTTCTGGACAGTCAATGTCTTCCAGGCTTCCTTTGCTAACTGCTGCTAACCTTTAGTGTTGGCTATCATATCTCATTGTGCTCTGTTATTCCAAACTATTAATTTCTGAGGATGAAAATGATATTATTAATCTGTAAATTGCATAGGTATGAACACAGACAACAAAATAAGATACCAAAGAGATGTTCCACTGTAATATGCTATATTCTAAGATAATTTTCAAATATTTCTGTATATTCAATTGAATCCAGTATTTCATGTCATAAAAGATATGGGAAGTATCAAATAGGGACAGACCAAAAATTGTGTTAGTGGTGAAAGCTTTTAAGGAAACCATAACCCAAAGGTATTGTAGTTTTCAAAAATCAGTTTCAAGGATTCCTCAAAGCACTACACACTCTGGGACAAAGTCTGGACATTTTCTACCCTTCAAGACCATGACTGACAGAGACCTGCAAAGACTCACATTTGACACCCAATCCCTTGAAACATAGTAGACAAAGGTAAAAATATCACTGAACAATGCTCTTTATAAAGAAAATTTAAAAATATGTATATATTATTTTACCATTTCAAATTAGGTATTTTCTGAAATCAGAAACATTCTGTCCTGATAAAAGACTTTAAAAGTGTATTACATCAGGTAATCATGCCCAGAATCTAGAAGGGACTGATGGATTTTCTTTCTGTTGAGACAGACAATCATTGCTCCTCATTTTGACTATCTGCTGGTTTGCACCTTTTCTCAGCCACGGAAGGGCACGAGAATTAAACAATGGGCTGAAGAATCATCCTTTAAGAGAAATTAACTACAATCTGCTCTGCAAGTGTCTGGCAAAAAGGAATATTACATCATATGGATTGGATCCCACCCCCACCGAAGTCTAACAGATCCAAGGCTGCATTGCAGAAATTTACATTTTTCATATTTAGATTGTGATCTGATGCTTTAAACCACTCTGTATTTTTACTCTAACCATTTGCTTGTGTGCTTTTCCTTGAATGTTTAATCACTAACTTGCTGACAATCACATAAAATTGTTCATTAAAGAGCACAGTTGCCTGTAGACCTTTCAGAGAGGACTGAGAGGGAAGAATTACTCCAAATAGTTAATTATTTGTATCTTCCCTAAAGTAAGGCCAACAGAGGTAGACAAGCTCTTTCTCTACTATTGAAGAAACCTATGACAGTTAATCCATTATACAGTAATGTAACAGCAGGACCCAATTCCCCTGGCCCAGAAATAACAGGCAGTGAGATGCAAACTCTACTACACTACCACCACCTCAGTGAAATCAGAATGCTGGTTAAGTAAATGTAATCTGCAGCTGTGTCTCCACACAAATTCACTAATCAAAAGTATAAGGAGAAATGCAAAAACGAATGAGTTTAAAAAAATATGATTAGGGCACAAATACCCAAAATGTTTACAAATGCATACATGAAATATGTTAGCAAAGTGCAATTATGTTTTTCTAGTTTACGCATTCAGCACTAAATGGATTGTTCATGAATGTCTGATGTAGATAAGAAATTTTTTATGAGCTGTATATGAATATTCATAGAGATAGGAATCTACTTAGCCTTGGTAATTTCTAACGTGGTTACTCCTGTATGTATTTGAAATCCAAAAATCTTGCATTACCAACAGTGATCCTCATATGTGTTACAGAGAGCCTTTAACACACGGAGTATACTGTGTGTGACATAAACCAACATCAGATCCAAACCAGACACCATGAGGGGTCAGTCTTGGTATCATGATAGGCTTCAGAAAATTCTTTTCCAGCCATAGTCTTTCTGCTGGCTACCAGCACGCAGAGCTGTCCGTACGTCAACTTTGCAAGCACAGAAGTTTTCAAAAGGAGCTGCTCACAGAAGGCACAAATCAGCACCACATGCATGCAGAACAGAACAAAGTCCTCTTAAAACCCTTACCCTACTGAAATCCATGGCAAAATTATTGCTGACTTCAGTACAACCAGAATTTCACCCTCAATTTGCTGCTGTCTAGACCAACTACTTGGTTCTTTGAAGAGGAAAGGAATGCTAACACTGATCAACACAATGATGATTGTTTAAACAATTCTGTTGACATTTTTCACAATGAAAAATTACATTTACTAAATTTTGCAATCTATTAAAAGAAAAAGATAACCTTTTTGTTTAAAGAAATATGACATGATATTTTGAAAAAATCTATAGAAGAGAATGTGTTGCATTTTAGACAAAATCTATATAATTAGAATGTACATTGTTTTTCCACATGGTGATTAAGAACCTTTCAAGGCAAAAAGAGTATAGGCAATTAGAGATGCCAGGTAGTAATCTATTCAGTTATAATTTCACTTGTTAATCATAAGCCATGAAAGGCATTTATACTAACTGGTTGTGCTGATTATCAGCACCATTGCCGACAGCTGAAAAGAACTGCCAAGTATCACCAACTGTGAGCCTCTTCACCACTAGATCTGAGACTTCCAAACTACTGTCCTAATAATGGCATCACTGTTTTGCACTATTTACAAAATCTGTTGAAGCCTTTAAACTGTCAGTGACATCATCAAGAGTCAGAAAATAAAGCATCAGTACCTGAGACTTAAAAGTGAAAAAACAAAATCAGTACTTCAATTATTTTAAGAAATAATGGAATACCTACTGATAATGGTTTTGAAGACATCCTAGTAAGAACAGTAAGAAACATTTATATTGTAAAATTATGTCTACTTCTCACATAGATTCTTCTGTTCTCTGTCAAAATACTTCTAACATAGTTTTCTAGCTGTTATACCTTTTGTTACTCAAATTCAATTTCATGCATGTTTCTCTTTTGCCCTTTTTGGGCCATGCTCTTAGAAGTATTTTGTATTTCTTAAAACACATCAATAACTACAGAGAAACATGCAGAACTATATCACAGTGATACCTGAATTTCAACAGTCACATGAAAATTCCTCATTTCTTCAACAATGATCACCGTTAAATCAACAGAGCACTACAGAGTCCTGCCAGATTATTCTATTCTATAGGGCCAGCTGCATCTCTAGGCTGTTTAGGTAGTTTTAAAAGATACAGGCCCTGACAGCCACCTGTGAATTCACTGTGGTCAACCCCATGTTTTGTTACCATTGCACTGAGCTCAGAAAGTTGTTGCTTTCCTGTCTGCATGGCTCATTGCCTCACTTTCAAGATGCTCCTCAATGACTTTCAGATGACAGCGAAATTAACATTTAGCAAGGTGAAGCTGAGGCACAGCAAACGTGTGCATTTGAGATTACTGGACTCAACAGCAGGCACCACCACCAAAAAATTAACTTGCAGTGTAACAGGTTTAAGAGTTTCTCTACTGCTCTTATTTCATTAAACAAACAGAAACCCTGGTACCATTTAGCGGGAGTTTTGTCACTGATTTCAGTACCAGTTCTGCATTCAACTAAGATGAAAAACTCTTACTGCTACTGCATAAAACCTCAAAACTTCCTCCTGGTTTTACAGTTGTAATTTGAAGGCTATTGCCTGAATACTTGAACAGACTTAGGATCTTATTTACTTGCTGCTGTCTGCACACATTAATTGATTGAAAGGACATATCAACACACTTCTACTTTAAGAATCAACACTGCTATTATTTCTTAATATGCTATCAACTTATAGAGAAAAAACACTAGTTTAATCTCATTTTATACTGAATTCCTGTTTTAGAAACAAAAGTTTTGAAGTTTCTAGGCTGCTCAAAGATTAGTAAGAGTTGGTAGCTACGATGAAAAATAAATATAACATAATCCTATGACATATTGTACACGGCAGAAAGTGTCTTCTTTTATAATTTATAGCCACACCTGGAAGTCTAATAGGACTGGATGTACTGTGTAATTTTAAAAGGTCATTAAATGTAGAGAATAATTATAGTGTGGGGCTGATACTGTTCAACATCTTTGTCGGTGACACGAACAGTGCACCTTCAGCAAGTTTGCTGACAACACCAGGCTGTGTGCTGCAGTCAAGATGCTGGAAGGAAGGGACAGCATCTAGAGGGATCTTGACACACCTCATAGGTGGGCCCACGCAAACCTCATGAAGTTCAACAAGGCCAAGTGCAAGGTTTTGTGTCGCAGCAATCCCAGGCACATCTACAAGCTGAGTGGAGAAGGGACTTAGAGGAGGGCTGCAGAGAAGGAATTCAGAGGGGTGGTTGATGAAAAACCTCAACATGAGCCATCAGTGTGCAGTCACAGCCCAGAAAGCCAAGGGAATCCCAGGCTGCACTAAAAGGAGCATGGCCAGCAACTTGAAGATTATTCTCCCTTTCTGCTCTGATCTTGTGAGATCCCACCTGAGTACCACATCCAGCTCCAGCGTCCCCAGCATGAGGACATGGAGCTGCTGGAGCAAGTCTAGAGGAGGGCCACAGGGTAGAAAAGAGGACTGGAGCAACTCTCCTCTGACGATGGCTGAGAGAGTTGGAGCTCAGCCCCTGGAGAAGAACACAGCTAAGAGAGTTGGGGCTATTCAGCCCACGGAAAAGAGATGATCGTATGGAGACCTCACAGAACCTTCCAGTATCTCAAGAGAGGCTACAGGGAAGCTGGAGAGGGACTTTTCATCAGGAGCTGTAGTAATGGGAGAAGGAGTAATGAGCATAAACTGAAAGAGGGGAAATTTAGGTTAAACATTAGGAAGAAATTCTTTACTGTGAGGGTGATGAGATACTGGAACTGGTTGCCCAGGGAGGTTGTGGATGCTCCAACCCTGAAGGGTTCAAGGCCAAGCTGGATAAGGTCTTGAGCATCCCTGTTCTCTTGTAGCCTCCTGTAAATACCAGAAGGCTGCTATAAGCTCTCCCTAGAGCCTTCACTTCTCCAGGCTGAACAACCACAGGTCTCAGCCCTTCTGAGCATCTTTGTGGCCCTCCTCTGGACTCACTCCAGCAGGCCCATGTCATTCTTATGCTAGTGGTCCCAGAGCTGATGGCCATGACTAATTTTTGCAGGACACGATGCAGTAAGGTCAGCAGTTGCCACTACAGTAATGTAGTTTAACGTTCCATATAAAAAAACTTCAGTACAACTTCAACTAGTATTTTGAAATCAGCCAGTAAACTTGAGTTGTGCAAAAAATTCCAAAAAAAACAAACCAAGAAAAACACATTGAACCCTAATGTTTTCAGGTTGATAAGGGAAGTAACAATAAGACTTTCCACCAAACCCGAAGGCATTGAATTTGCAATTTTAAAATGGTATCAAACCTGCTGTTTAAGCCTTAGAACATAGAAACAAACCAAAAACTCATTAAAGCTTCAAACTTTACAAAAAACTGACTTTCTTGTACAGGCTGAGAAGAAAAAAATATATAAAAACATAGAAAAGAATTTGGCTTTATTATCTTCCAGATACCAGAAATTAAATTTGTGAATTTTGCTGTTTGTGCTTCAAGGTATGTTATACTGCATTTGGGGTAATAAATCTATTAAACAAGCAAGTGGGCAGACTCCTAAATAGAATCATAACTTAGCCATCAAATTAAAATAATGCCTACTCACTCAGAACAGTATTTCACTTGGAAGGAACCTACAATAGTCCAGCTGCCTGACCAGTTCAGGGCTAACCATAACCTGTGTTATTAAAAGCATTGTCAAAAATGCCTCTTAAACGCTGACAGGCTCATCAACCACCTCTCTAGGAAGGTTGTCCCAGTGTTTGACCACCTTCTCAGTAACAAAATGCTTCCAAATGTCCAGTCTAATGCTACTGTGGTGCAGCTCCCATGTGTCCTATCACTGGATATCAGGGAGAAGAGCTCAGCACCTCCCTTTCCACCTCCTCAGGGAGCTGTAGAGACCAAGGAAGTCACCCTTCAGCCTCCTTCTCTCCAAATTTGACAAGCCCTAAATTCTCATCCTCTCCTCACAGTACATTGTTTCTATCCCTGTCATCAGATTTGTTTCCCTCCACTGGAGGCATCCAAGGACCATCACATCCTTCTTGACATGTGGGGCCCAGAACTGCACAGAGCACCCAGAGTGAGGCTCCCCTGCAAGGCTGAGTGCAGTGGTGCAGTCACCTCTGTTGTTGTCTGCTCGTGCTGTGCTTGATGCACCCCAGGATGGGGTTTTGCCCTCTGGGTTCCAGGGCACACTGTGCTGACCCACACTGAGCTGCTGCTGACCAGCACCCCCAGATCCCAATTGGCATGGCTGTTCTCCTGCCAGTTCTCTCCCAATTTAGACTTGCACCCAGCGTTACTCAGTAATACTGTTTATTTCAACAGGAGCCAGCATGAGGGAGCTGTGGTCAAATAGCATTAATGTACAACACCCACTGAACTCAAAACCACTTCTGCTACCACCATGACACTGCTGTGTAAAATATCTGATGTAAACAAACAGCTGACCAAAATAAATTAAATAAATACTGAATGTCTAGTCACTGCCTAAAGTCCAAAAAATACATGAGTGTTCGGTAAGTCTCTTAGAAGAAATTAATAAACAAGAAAACAGAAACCATGACATTCTCAACAAACTGATATTGATCACCTGTGAAGAAGATGCAGGCAACAGCTCCTCTAATTATTCAGTCACTCAACAGTGATGACAATTAGAAGAAACTTCCTGAGGATATAGGCAGTGGTAATGGCCCACAGGGGAGCAATTCACGCAAACTCTTCAAAATTTCCCTGAAAGGTAGTTAACTAGGTATATTAGGTCTCTAGACTTTATTTGTTTCTCATTTACTACACACACACACAAAATAGGTCAGCTCTTCAGCAGAAGATAGGAACATACATAAATATATGCCTGAATATAAACCTTAAAAAACAGTGAGTTTTCCTTCTCTCTTCTATCTAGACAAGGCAGCCTAGCATGTGCCTGGTGGGCACAAAACTATGTTCCTGAGCCAAAGATGTAATTAAAGAATCATCATCTCCTTGCTATTCACTTTTTTTTTTCACCTTTTTCCCCTTTCTAGGTTGTTTCTTTCTTTAGTTCCTCATATTTTGAAGTGTCAAGAGTTAATGAACCACACATTATTTCTATTTCATTGTACACCACATAATCAAGGTGTTCCATTTAATCCCTTATGTGTTGAAAAGTTTCCTGTGAAATGAAGTATTTGTTACTCAGCACAAATTTCTGTAACAAAATATCTTTTTATCATTATCGTACTGTTACTGACTGTTTGGGGTTTTTTTCTGGAGAAAATAACCCATATTCATTTTTTGAAAAATACTACAATGTAAAACTTTTTTTTTTTTTCCAGAAAGGTAAGATGCCGAACATTTTAATCTAAATGAACTGATTAAGAAATGCAAATATGTATAATTTTTGAGTCCACATGCATCCCTTTTCTCTTACAGCATTATAAGAAGTAAGGAAATTGTCTTCAGGAAGTTGTCCATTTTTTGTATGGCCTGATATTGCACAGAAAAATTAAATTTAAAAAAAATAAAATAATGCAGGCTAACACTGAGACACTGATAGCAAAAATAAGACTTTTGTAAAGACTGCAGTAGGCAGATGTACTTTGTTTTCACAGTTACTGTTTGGCTTCCATTGCAAAAGAAATTCCTCAAAACTCAAAATAACACTAATAAGCATTTACAATGCTTGATAAGGACTGTATATTCTATTTTTATTTATGCTACAGAATGACCCAATGCCCACATGATACACTGGAACAAATTGCTCAATCACACAGGAAAAGAGTTCCCACATTTCAATTTTTTAGAATGCTGTTCTTTATCTACCCCAAAACTCCGGAAATCAAAAGGAAATTCAGATTATAACAGAACAAGAGCAGAAGCTCTGACCAGACCATTTGATGTTCAGCTCTCCCAGAAGAGTGAACCATACAAGTTTCAAGTCATTAAGCTGCAAGCCTCCAGGACACACCAGACTCACAGCATGCGCAGTGCGGGCAATCTGCACATATGGACTGGTTGTTTGCCTGGTGCTTAACAAACACATGCCAACACTATCAATCTCTCAGCAAACACCTTCTTAATGGATATATGAATTTCTATATCCATTATGGAAGTCCTTGAACCACAAAAGAGGAATTCTTCCAGTCTGAAGAAATCTTGCTTTGAGGTAGAGCAATAGAAAAAAGGAATAGTAGAGTGTGCAATTATTCCATGACCTCTGTGGTAACAAAATTCAGTACAGTTTTATCTTTATGCTGTGTAAAGTTAGCTTGCTTCTACATATAAATATATATAGCTAGGAATTTAAAAATTACTTCCAAGGCTCCTTGTGTCCTTTGTCCAAATGTCAAGAATAAATCATTATCCACTAAAATGCTTATTTGGGATTGAATTGAACATCACATCCCTGTGCCTGAAGCAGATGGAAAGCAAAGGCTGTTTTGCAGGCTTTATGACTTGCAAACACTTTTTTTGAGTTTATGTTCAGTAAAATATGTTGGGTTTCTAGACTACTACTACTGGTCAGTTTTCAGTGTATCTTGTACATGATTATGTGATCCTACAAAAAACCCCACTCGGTTCCACAGAATAGTTTCAATGTTCTAGGTGCTCCATATATATATAAAATATGCTTCACCTACATATATATATATGAAGTATTACAACATCTGCATTGTTTGTGTATGTAGACAAACTTTTTAAAGACATTTCTCTTAACATAAGTTAGCATATAAATCTGTAATTCTATTTACAGAATCACTGTAAACTGTACAAGGTTAGCTAGGAAATTTATGGATTTATACCACCACTTTAAAATTACAAAGAATTTTTTGTGATAAATATATTTTGAGCTATAAATCACATTTTCTTGACTATATATCATGCCATATGTTAAGCTACACATTTCTCAACTTGCTCCTCAAACACATCAGATCAGACTGCATATCTTTCTCTATATTTTGGCTAAAAACAGAAAAACATGCATTTGCACACAGAAGCAAGTGTAGTATTCCTTAATATACATACACATGCTATAGTTCTCAGACCATTCTAAAAACTTTCTCTCTTTCCCAGGCCTTCACAGCTAGCCAAAATTTTCTCACTAATTGTCACTGAAAGTGACAAAATCCCTCATGAGGTTCTATTATGACAGACAATTTTGGTTAGCTAATTATAATGTGGACCTTTACTTTTCACACTTTGTGCATCAAAAGAATTTCATATGATGAAATGTTGAAAGCACTCAGACTATTTTCGCTGGAGAAGAAAACAATGGGATATTATAAATGTGAATAAATACCTAGAAGGTGGACATAAAAACAGAACCAGGCTCTTCTCAGTGGTTCCCAGCGATGGGGCAAGAAATAATGGACACAAAGTGAAACAGGAGGTTTCTGCTGAACATGGGGAAAGAGTTGTTTGCTGTGAGAGTGACTGAATTTTCCAGAGAGGTTGTAGAGACTCCATGCTCAGAGACATTTTAAAGTTGTCTGGACACAGTCTTGAGCAACCTCTTCTAGGAGGCCCTTCTTGAGCAGAGGATTGGAGCAAGAGCACCTCAAGAAGTCACTTTCAAAACTCAACCATTCTGCTAGTCTGTGACTCTGTAATACTGCTGTGTAGCCAGGTAAAAGTTTGGTGGCAGAAGTATTTTACTGATAATTTCAAATATCTCAACAAAAATCAATTCAAGTGATGGTATAATTTAATTATTTATTTACTGGATCTTTATTCAGCGCTGTGCTAGCTGCACAGACTATTTTGGGAAAAAATTATATTCCTTTCTTGCTCCTTTTACACTAAGCAAAGTTTTCCACCTCCACCCCCTCCCCC
>WBNO01030653.1:31979-58059 GCA_013400575.1 Peucedramus taeniatus
ACTTATTTCTATATTTGTTTCAAGTTTTGAGAAGAAAAATAGAGCAAATCAAAAGCCTGATCCCTTTGCCATATCAGTCTGTTCTTACAAAACAACTGATTTTAAATCTCTCCCAATACATTGGAGGAACTTAGAATTAAGATTTAAGCGAAAAAAGGAAATATCTTTATGGATATCACTTATGTAAAAAAACTGAATTAATTCCAAATAAACTAAAATTGCAAATGAAAGAATTTAACATAAATCAGTAAGTAACTGCTTATCATTCACTCTAACTCTCCTACCCTAACTTAGAAGGATCAATACCTTAGACTTATCACTTGCAAAGTGAAGTGCGAGACGGTATATGCAAAAATAGTACCAAGTGGTCTAGAGAGAGGGGGAAAAGACAAAGAAAATAGTAATATTTATTTCTTCAATGTAAGAAAATTAGGATGCTCTCTGGAAAGAAAATATACTTCAGCTAGAAGCTGAATTACTGTATTTACTCTGTTCTGAGTGTTACATTCCTGCCACTGCTGAGAACCTCTCTCAATAAGCTAAAGAAATCAGTTCCCTGGCATCACTTACTGACATCAATGAACTTCTAACAGCTCCCCATGCAATGCAGGAAAAACATCCTGACAGACTGGCATCTTACACGATGAGATTAATGCTGCCCACAAATGAACACTACAGAGGTGCAGGCTGCTAATCTGAGAGCTCTCACTAATACTTAAAGGAAGAACCGCGGACATGGGAAATCAATGCTTGCATTACAAAATCTACCTTTAACCCTAGTGCATGAATTCTAGAGACATCAAGAAATAAACACGTGTACACAATAACCTTGTGAATAACTGCATTGATCTCTAGCTTTCTTTTCCTAAGCAGCAAATTGTCACAGATGCTTGTCTCTGACACTTGTCTGTATCCTTTAGCCTTGACACATTATATACTGTTGGCTACTGTCAGCTTTTCACTCAGAAAAAACACTTTTAAGCTACCAATCAGTAATCTCTAAAAGCTGGTGGACAACTCTTCTAAGTTATTCCAATCTGTAATAATTTTCTTTTAAACTTGCTTTCCTAATGTTATGTATTCTGTTTTCTATGAAGTCTAGTTATGATCCAAGCTCAAATTAATGCTCAGAAACATCCCAAATGACTTGCATATGCTTGTACAAACTCTTTTTTTATTTAATAGATTTAAACAGGGTGAAACAAAACCAGAGAGTATTACTATTTTCTTTATTCTTCTGAGCCATAGCAGTAGCTTGTTCACTTTGCTAAAGTTAAACACTCTTTTCGTATTTCTTTTCTGAAGCTAAACCTTTAGAAAGAAGGTAACTATGTAATACCAGCGATTTAGTGGCCTCTATCTTTAACACATCTTTTAATCCTCTTAAACTGTATATACAGAAATACTACAGAGGTTGATCAGCTTCAACTACTGACCTGAAAAGAAAACTAGACAAAAAAAAATCAGACTCCTATGAGACAAAGTAAACTTTCCTAAAACCTTAAACCACACGTCTACTTGAGACAATCCTGCTAAGGAGACCAAACAGAACAAAATTGTCTTAATTATTTACTTTCCACTTAAACAGACTTTACTACTCTCTTTTTAAATTTTCTGTGCTCTACTACTGTTCTTAATATTTTAACAAACCTCTACTAAAGAGAGGAAAAATGATGCAAAAATATTGACAGGAATTATTACTGGAGATTAATCAGTTCAGGATTTTTTATGAAAAGAAAGTACTCAGAAATGGTAAAAAGAAGATTTGTTTGCTGGTTTTTTTTTTCCATACTTCTGTATTACTAAAGACATACCTCTGTACTAGTAAATCACAATATAAAGCCATTTAATTTTAGGGGTAGTTATGCTTTAAAGGTGCCACCATGCTAATGAGCCGAAGCTTAACAATTGGATAAAGCTGAACAAGTGCTGATGCCTGCATGTGAGGTGGCTCTAGCACTTGATGTTGCAGTATCAGCAGAACAGCTAAAACAGATGCCACAGCTAATTTCATGGATCATGGTGTCTTTAGGAAACAAGTTGGGTTTTTCATTTTCCATGAAGACTTTAATGTTTTTTTTTAGAGAATTTCTGACATGTAAAGTAATATGCATCTGTGATATCTGTGATAAGAAAAAATAAAATTATTATTGTATTTTGTGATGCAGATAAAAAGCAACACAACTGGGTAATTACTCTACTTTAGGGCACAAAGGATTGAGCTAATAATTTTATTAATACATGTCTTCATAATGTTGACTCATCAAGAATACAAAATAAATCTGTATTTACAAATACAAAACCTCGTTTCTTGGCAGTAAAAACATTCAAGATGTGAAAATGTATCACCTGAAATAGATTTGCATCATGCTGACACTAGTACATACTCTTACCAAGACTCCAAGTAAAGTTGTAGCAACCTACATAAAGCCTCAAAGCTAGCTATTTTGCATGCAAAGTAAGGATGGAGAGTTTTTCAAAATACATCTTTGCCTTAAAAACACTCAGAAGCATGTAAAAATTGTCCTGCAGAGTTATTGTTAAACAACTTTCTTCTAATACTGTTATTTTTTTTTTCTAACACTGCATCATCATTTCAAACTTTTAGAAATAATCACAGCTAGAAATGAGTGGTGTGAACATGGCCTAGGTGTCATCACACCTTCAATGCACAGACAGACATTTTCAGAGTATCAGTGAACACACACAACCACATTTAAATGTTCAGTAGTGCCTCAGAACTTTACACCAACCAACAGAACAATGGTTCTCAGCTGTGAAAGAATGTTCAAGCATTTATGTGTGAAAAGCAAAAGTGAAAAAGTAAATCAATTCTGTTCTTTTGTCTGTATGCTCAGGAGGGATAAGGAAGATTTTTTTAGAGAAAAATTCTACCTTTATGTGTAAGAACTGATTAGATATTTACTACTGAAAGAGAGAGGATATTGTGTAACCAAGTAAGGATATGTTGATACCAAGTAAACTTTTTTCTTTGAGTAATAAGTTAGTATAATATTTACTTAAAATAAGCTCAAGTACAAACTACTTAGAAGGACAGAGGTCAGCTTCAAAGAATAAATGAGATACAAGATGTATGTAAAAAAAAAATTGAAAGGGCCACCATATCACCAAAATATTAACGAATTTCTGTCAATTTCAATGTAGCAGCTTAGAAACATCAGCAATAGCTGCCAAAGACAGACATTTCAATCCCTGTCTTCTAAAGGCCTGTGATATTTTAAAGAAAATACTAAAATTCTGGCAGCTATTAGAACAGTCACTTCAGAAAAGTGATACTGCAACTATTTAACAGGGAGCACAGACAGCACACAGTTGAAGTACTAAAGTAAATAGGATATTGAAGTACTAAAGACTTAATTAATATTATTGAGAAGTGGTTGCCAAAAGGTTATCACATGTTCTTTAAATACCACTCAGCTTCCTACTTGAAGAGGACTTCATGAATCTTACTGATCCACCTTCAGAACACTACTGAACCATCATCAGTCCATTCCTGAGCTTCCTAAGGACCTCAAGCAGCTTCACTGTCAATGAACTGACATACTTACAGAAAAAATAATGCAGAATTAGGTTATGCAATTATCACCACATACTTTATCTCCAAAAAATAAGAAGGAGTAAATTAAGTAATTTAAAGTAATTACCTGATTTATAAAAACACCTGATTTTCCTAGCAGTTATCTTCCACTGTTGAGTAATGAAAGACTTTTAAATATTACTGCATATTGATGGTATAAAAATAGTATCAGTAAAAAAAAATTACCATCACATCAGTAAATGAGACACAAACATAAAGGCATCCTTAGCTTATTTGTACATTGCATATACAGAAAGATAATGCTGATCCAGATACTTAGCATATGATCTGCATCTCTTTGGTTATTTATTCTCAATACAACTACTGTGACACACTTGTAAAGCCTTTAATGTACCATAAGATTGGCAAGGCCCCTTCATTTACATAATTAAGGCAATTATAGCCATAATAATCGAATGCAGCACCATTTTAATGGCCTGGACTATATTTAAGCTTCCGCTTTATAATCCATGGAAGCTGGTTGGCAAAGTGCAAAAGAAAATAATTAATATATCCTAAAAAAGCATGCTCTCATGATTACCTAAAATAGTTTAATGGAGTTTGTTGTGCTACACGGACTAAACTTTCCAAATAATTTGCTTGTTTTGGGGACTCTAGAACTGAATTTGTTCATTAATTGTTTCAAGACCTAAGTTAAAATTAATGGTTATAAAACCTAAAATGCAAACAGCATTAATTATCTTCTTTCATCACAACAGCTTGCCTAACTGTCTTAAAACTGCAAGAACACACACAAAACCACAGGCTGATACACTCTAGATGACTTTTTCACTTCTAAAGGCATATTCACCACAGGGTTCATTGAGGCTTCCCCTCCTACTAAAACACAAGGGGAAAGGAATTAAAGAAATCAATCAAGCTAATAAAAATTTTCATAATAAATAATTTTAAAGCAACCTCCTCTAGAACAATCTTTTCCCCTCTGAAAAGTATATGAATAGTTTTTAAGAATACAACTCTGAATGACTGATTACTCATCTTGTATATGATGAGTCTTTACCTAAAATAACTAGTGTATAAATGGCTCTGAGTGTTGGAGCAACCCCACAGAAATCAAGGATTACAGAAAAAGCAATGCATTCCAAGCATGCACCCCATGTGTATAAGCTCACTCCCACATACTTATAGTGAACCAGCTAGCTTTGCTTGAGATGGAGCTTGGGAAGTTCACCCTGGATTGCTCCCCACACACATGATGGACAAGAAGTCCCATGCTGTGCCCAGCTCCTCAAACATGCACATCTGTTTTCTAAGCCACAACTTGCACAGGACATGCATGCCCTCGGTGTCCTGTGATAAAAGGTACTCAAACAGTGAGCAGAGATGCAGCACTGACATAATTTTAGAAATCAAAAACTGCATTACATAACTATTTTTAACACAAGGCCAGATCTGCCAGTTCAACACTCGCTTGCTGGTAACAAGAAACATGAGAAGCAAATTCTCCAAGTGCAGTCCACCACAGTAGGATAGAACTGCTTTCCACAGCACTGAGACCTTAAATTTTCCATTTAAAAGTTAATTTGTGGATGTGACATACATACCAGGATTTGACAAAACTGTATAGATTTGAGTATCCAAAAGCTTCCAAAAGCAGCCATAAAAAGTGAAATGACTTGGAAATAAACATGCCAAATTAAGAGCAAAGATAAGGTGGCTCTAGAGGAGATTGCTGTTTCAAAGGTGCTTGGAGCTGTGAACAAAGAGCTGTTTCTAGTGACGGGCATGTAATATTCCCATCTTGCCTTTAGTATCATAGCTCTTTGTAATATTGACAACAAGCACTCAGCTAACAATCCTTTCTCATTATTACATTTCATCCTGGAAACAATAAAATGTTCTTCTTCAAAGCATTCTCGAGTATGTTCTGCAGTGTTATGGGGACATAAACAGTATTTTTATGGAATGGACAACCTTCCCCTAATCCTTCACTTCTTCCTTGTAACACTCAAGCTCAACCAAATTTGAATTCATTCTGCAATTATGACTTAATTGCAGAGAATATCAAAAATATAGATGACTGCTCAAACACATTCTGCCTTTTCACTCTTTTTTACACTATTCAGAGCTCCACTCTAATCTGAATTAATAGCATTCTTTTACTAGAATGCCTCTACCTCATTGCTCTACTTGCATTTATGACATCACTTCTTTTCTGCACAACACATACTTCTTGTATGTGCTTGTTCTCAAATATTCTAGCCCCTGTAAGAACAGAAAGAAAAAGCAAGAAGTTTTTAGCCAAAAGGTCATTTACCAGTATACTAACCAATTCTAGTTATCCTTTTTGAGCTATAAAGGTGTTTTAAAGTGAACACACACTATTCCATGCAGGAGAAGTTTGAAACTATAGGAGAAACAGGCATCTGGAGCAAAACTGAGTCACCTCTAGAGCCTAACAACAGCTTACACAACTGCATCTCCACTTCTCCAGTCCTTCAGCCACAGGCCCCTCATCCCTTCCACATCACACATGGACAATACCTGGCAAGCAGCCTACAAGAATCCTTTCCAGCTTTTCCCAGCTTCCAGAGGAAGGAAGCCCGGGTATGTGGGTGTGCTCTGGCTAAGCCCAGGCTAGAATCAGGGATTGTGGGCACACAGGTCAGACCACTCTCATCCCAAATACATGCTCTGCCATTCTACACCACATTAGATTGCCACTAATCACACTGCATTAGATTACTACTAATTATGATGGAGAAGTCTCTTTTTAGAAAGTCTTAGCATGGAGCTTGAGTCATGAAAAGAAGATACTGCTGACAGTTTTACTTGGCTCAGTGTCACTTGAGAAAAAGAAGATATTCATTTAAAAAATTTAAAAGAATGATGCAAAAAATGTATCTTAGCATTGAAGAAAAAACCAATAAAATTAGCTCTACTGAGTTTCTGTTATTACACAAACACAGTAACGAATCCTAAATAAATGCCTTTTACAAATACAGTAACAGTATTTTTGTGCTAGCAAATTCCCTATCATACATATGGAAATAATTTACAAATACAAATTAATTGTTGCAAAGATTATTAGCCTGCTATCTCAAAAATAACTAACCATTTATAAAATATCTAGTAAAGCTCTAAAATCTGGTAAAACAATAGTACTTCTTATTAAAGATCAAATAAAAAAATGGTCTATCATTCACCTTATATACAACAGAGAAAAAAAAGGACACTTAATGAATTAGGCTGACCAAATATCAAAGCATAAAAATACACAATGCATCAATTTTCACTTTATCTTCAAAAAGCTTCAAATTATACATAAGGAATACTTACAGCTCACCATTACTATAAATGTGTGGAATGAAGTAAAATAGGTGAAAAACAGTAGCTTGGATACTTGGACAAACACAGGTTTAAGATTAATAGTATTAAGATTGAAAAGCAAAAACTATGTATTCTGGTGAAAAAAAGTAATAAAAGCAAAATGAATATTTACTTTTAAGTCAATACCCTCTGAAGAGCTGAACTACAATGTATAATACAATAATACATTTTAGTTTCATAGCACCTTTAAAATCAAAAGGTTTCAGAAACAATAATAAAATAGTGTTCAGAAACATTAGTAGAGTAAGAAGGCTTACCTATGGATAATGTATTTTTTTTAACAAGGAAACAGAGACACAGTGTTCTAGCCTATTTACATTTAAATCAATAGCATGATTCATGCTGATGCCAGCAGCAAAGGCAAGAGCAGAAATATTAGCCCAAATTCAATTTTTGTTGCGAGCCCACAATGACACCAACCTCAAGCAGTTTCTAACAGTACAGATAAGACAAACTCCTGGATTTGAGTGCTTCCAGTGATACCACTCATCATTATGCTCTGGCATTTCAGGCTTCATCTAAAGACTCTCTTGAGAAAAATCAGCGAAATTTTCCAATGAAAATTAAGCAACTAAAAAAGCATAGAGAATTTATTTTATTGTTGCATTTTATAGAACTGTAATAGGAATTACATAAAAAAACCCTACTGAATATAAATATATGGCTAAGAAGAACAGTAAACTAGAAAGTTGACAATTACCTAGTGCAAATTTAGCTCACATATAATAAATGTTGCTAACACCTATACTCCCAGATTACCAAGACCACCTCCCTCCATTTACTGTGCATATTCCTCTGAGAGAGAAAGTTAACTGAGAGCAGCTTGCTAGTGATGGGAACCAGCAACTTTCCCTTTGTGCTTCTTTTTATAGGCTGGTGACTATTTTCTGTAACAAGCATGATAGTGTGAAATTAAATGTTACAATTAAATCTTTTCCAAAAAAAATTTAAATATACTACCATATTTGTAAATAAAGCCCAAACAGCACTATAACATAACAGGTCACTGTTATCAGGCCTAATTGGCTTAGTACATGTTGATTTGAACATGGATTTTTATTCTATTGATGTCCTGTAGTTACTTTTTCAAAACAGAAAAAGGAATTACAAAACAGCAGTATCTGTCATTGAAAGGCAGAAATACGAAGCAGAGATTAAGGAGTTAACATAAGTGGTAATTTTGGCCCTCAATCTCTTTATTTGTGAAGTCTGGAAACCAGTCAGTGTTCTCTCTAAATGTAAACAAAACAAAAGCTCTTTTTTGGCATCTATAACTGTACTACATGAAGAGTAGTGGAGGTCATGTATTTGAAAGACGATGCTATGCAAATTAAATCAGAGGATTTGGGAGAGTGCTGCTTGGTTGTTTGTCCCTCTATTTGTTTTTCAAGCACTGATGCACACAGAACAAACCAGTATCCACAGTGTCTTTAATCCTACTGTTATTTATCCCCATCTCTACAAAGCAATTAACAATTCGGCAGTATTCAGTATAAAACAGGATGCAGCTGAGAGAGCAGTCATATTCTGTGATTAAAGTCTTTCAGATATGCTAACTAAAAATACTTCAAGCATGCAATGTTGCCTTTTCACCTCCTTCTGGCAAAAGCTTAGAGTCAGAGCATCACATTTGTAAGAGTTTCCTTGTTACCTACATAGTCCTCCTCAGATGCTGAAAGAGAAGCCTGTTTTTTCTTCCATGAATATAAGCCTAAATCTCTTATTTTAGTGAAAACATCAAGTGAGCTCTTAGCACAGGATTTATTAGAGATTAAGTCAAAAATTATTGAGATTGAATGCTTCTATTTCAATAGCTAATAAAAAAGCATATTCAGTATTTTACCAAAAGCAATACAGCTTTTGCCATTTAAACTGCAGGGCCTTCAACTGGCCCTGAGCTTTTGGGTGTTACTGCATGTCCCAGCTGAATCTTGACCCTATGTCAGGGCAGAAACACAGACTTATTTCTATGATGAAGGTATCCAAACACATAATTGAGAAGGATGCCGTAGCACCCATCAGCCAAATCTTTGAAACAGACTGTTTGGGAGACCAGGATCCAGGATATGTCACAGCACAGATTTGTCAGAATGTTACTGCAGCTCAACAGGGAAATAAAACAAAGCACTCTGCCAAGATTTTTAATTTTAAGAATAATTAAACTTTCCCAATGAATGTACTCTGGAGTAGAGCAAGTTTGAGGTAACTGACAGTGGATGCTTTTCTTAGATAGCTATGGTTAAAGACACCTTCAAAGGTAAGAGCTGTCAGCCATACATTCACCTGCTGACAAATTTCTGCAGAAATGCCTATGGTCTTCATTGACCACACTTGGAATCATATGCATTTTTTCTTACCCATCAGAGTGAAGAGCAGGACAAGCAAGGCACAGGGCTCACTACATCTCAGAGCAAAAGGACCACGACCATTATTTGAAAGAAAAAGTTGTGCCCAGACACTGCCAAGGAGACAAAAGACTCATTGGTCTTGTAAAAATGTGCAGTGCACAGAATCCTTCCTAGCTTCTGGTTCCACATCACCGCTGAAAAAAGCCTCAGAAGTGCTTCAGAAAATAAAGATCTGCAGACTTCAAGTCAATTAAATCCTTTCATTCACAGATTTGCAACTCAGTATGACCTGGATACCCCAAATCCTGGCCCACATTTGAAAAGGAGATGGGGCAAAAGCAGGACATGAGGCAATGGCTATGCTTGGAAAACAAGATGCTTCCTCAAATGTCTCTTTAACACCTCTGTCACAAGTGGTAGTGCTTCCATCCATTCTGTTTTACCTTCTCTTCTCATTGTGCCTCTACACAACTTCCAAAGCCCTCCCTCTCTTCTGTACTCCCCATATTCATTTACTTCTAACTCTGTGTTCCCCCAATACTGCCTCTAAGGCTCTGCAGCTGTCCCTCTCTCATTTGTAACCCTAAGTTTACTTGTCTTCTTTCTCTCTTTTTAAAAATGACTGGAGTACCTATTATAGTTTATGATACCCATTGCTTCACCTAAATTCAAAACAAAGATGGTAAAGAGCTTTATTTTATTGCAGGCTTTTTTGTTGTGGGGTTTGGGTGTTTCGTGTTTCTTTTTTTTTTTTTTTTTTTGCTTGTAACTTTCGTTTTTCTTAACAACTTACATATCTAGATCCAAATCAAGTTTTTAGCTCTTTCATTTATGGATTTAACCTAAGAGACCCTGACCATCAGTTGGGTTCAATGTTTCTAAATGTATCATTAAAATGAGACAGCCTTCATAAAAGCCTGGATGCCCTCACCTGCCTCATGCATTCATCAGAGATAAGGATTAGACAAACTTCATAGTTCCCATACAACTAAAAGGACCCTATGATTTCATTATTAAGTTCACATACATTTTATGAATCAAATCTGTTTTTCTGAATACTGGTTTAATTTTGCTTCCCAAAATACTATAGGGATCCACACCAAGACTATTTTGGGAAAGTTCATAGACATAGTAGGCTCTCCAGATGCACTCAAAAAATCAGCAATTTCAATGTGAAAAGATAAACAACTTTCCTAAACAGACTAGGTAGGGGATGTATTTTAGAAAACCCTTACTTCCTTACTTAAGTTATCCCCAAAAAGGGAACAGTTCTTTGCCTGTTGGGCTTCATCAAATTTGTAAGCAACTGACATATGTATATGCAGCTTAGAATCATGGAACCATGGAAACATTTAGTTTGGAAAATATCTCCAAGATCATCAAGTCCAACCACTACAAAACTTTAAAGAGCTCGATTTAAAGACAAAAATTGTATTCTTATAACTTTTGTTAGAAGTACTTCTGTTGTAAGAAATGTTGTATTCTGTCACAATAAAAGGCTGAAATTTCACTAATGATACTCAGCTTGCTTTCGTGTTTCTAGAGTTTCCTGGCTTTTGACCTCGTAAAGAAAATATATTAACAAATTTCAGCACTGCAACGAAATACAGCACTTGAAAAAGCCCTGTGTTTTGATTGCTTTGACAATCTGTCAGGACATGATTAGTGTTAATTCCTATACCCATGAGACCTTTTTTCCTTTTCTTTTACATAACTAGGCACAAGTAATCTTGATTCCCTGGAAACTTAAATCATCAAGAAGAGTTCATTCTTAATTTTTTTAAAAATCCAATTTTCGAAGCAAAAAGAAATTGTCCCTAGACTTTTTTCAGTGTTTTAGCATAGGAATATGAAAAATTAAATATGCTTGAAAGAATACACACAAAAGGTAACTGCATCAAGTGAAACAGCTTCCAGCAGAGAGAATGCTGATCTTATTTTGGGAAAAACTAAGGGCAATGCTAGCATATTAAAAGACTAACATTTGAGAATGGAAAGACTACTACTCACAGCTTTTAGCCTCATTATCTTAATTTCACTTCATGCCCACTGTTAAGCAAATATTTCCATATCCAACCTGGAGATACAGAAATTATTGCTAGAGGATGCTGCAACCACATTAAGGTTACATTCACTGTATATCTTATCAAAGGGGCCACACTAGTCACATGATGCTGGGTCTTCCAGTACTTTTCATTTTGTTTAACAATGTGAAAAGATGACATATTTATCTATTTATTTTCAATATACTATATTAAATTGTAAATTAATGCTTTAAAAACATCAATACTATCATTTTGCAGAGGGTTTCCAGCACAGGGAGTATTTAATTACGTATATTCAATTAATATTTAATTACACAATCAATTATATTGCCAAAGACAAAAAAAGGGACCTAAAGAAGTGTTTCAGAGCAGTTTTTTAATTGACTTGTATGCCTGCACAGTTTAATCTTTATAGTGGTCATCTTCATTCATTGTTAAAGGAACATTAATTTGCTTTTTTTCAACTGGGAAAAAAAAAAGTTCTGGCAGTAGCTACAGCTTATAATGGAAAGTAAGACTATCCTGCACAATAAATCTGGAATAGTGCTTCAAATGATAATGGAATATCAACGTTAATGAAGGAATGCAATATTTGTTTATTTTATTGTTATAAGGCTACTGCAGGGAAAAATCCATCCTTAAAAACTAATTTTTCTGTATTTTCAATGTATTTTATTCATCAAAAGTGTTACTATATAGACAGAACAAAAAGATGCATCTAACAGAGATCAGTCCAAAGAAATTTTAAAAATGCAGACCTCCCATCATGCTTTTTTTGACAGATTCAGGTCCATGGTAGCCTAAAACCTCATGACTGCTTTCTATTCAGGAGCACCAAAGATGGTATTGTGTTTTGTTAAACAACCACCTTCCATAATCACCTGGGAGCCACTGAAATACAAACATGCTTAGCCACCAATTTTTCTCTCCAGTTTGTTCCAGCTGCACCTAAAATGCCTAAGAAGCACTGCAAAGTAACTTCATTTTCTTGCAGTATAATCTCAGTCATGGTCCAAAAGGAAGCTGATTTACTCCTATCAAACACTTTTCAAATTACCTCATTTACATAATACAGCCATTACTAACAGTTCTACAGCTCAACTGCTTGCTCCTGCGACCAGCAACAAGGACTCCTAAGTTTCCTTCCTTTCTATTACACTTTGTTTTCTTGAATGTTCAGCTGAAAACACTGAGGAGCAAGGAATTAATTTCTTGTCTTAAATACACCTATAATCATCTCAAGGAGTATTAAATGGCAAATGAAAAAAAGAACAGCAGTAACTCATACTACAATCGCTCATTTGAAAAAGACCATGGTATTTTACTATAGGTATCATTTCAAAACCCTTGGCAAAGAAACAACCTTGAACAAAATAAAGCTGGTTTTATACAAGAATAATGAGTGTTTCTGATAACTGTAATATTCCATGTGTAAAATCTTCCTTCCTTCTGGAAAGGAGTATTAAAAATATTACATGAATTACCATCACTCACCTCTCCTGTCATTTCTGCCTGCATTTGTGGATTTGTCAGAAGGGCAAGGGCAACGTCCTTCACATTTCACTGAAATTTGTTTTCCTGAGACACAGGCTTGATAGTCTAATTTGCACTGTAAGGAGACAGAATGACTATCATTAACATAAACATATCTTATTAAAAAGATTCTACTTCTAAGAAATTTGAAGCAATCTTTCACGAAATGCTTAAATCTTTGTGTACAGGTGCGAAGAAAAGTCTTCAGCAGTATATGCTACTTCTGTAACAAAAATTAGATTGAAGAAAGGTACAAAGTTTTTGGTTCCTAGCCTGGCTACAGTTTCAGACTCAAATCAAGCATGAAGGCACTTGTGGTGTGAGACTGATTTGAAAATCCATGCTAAATGGAAGAAGACTGCATTGGTTTTATCTGTATTCTACGAGCAAATAAACACATCAACATCACTCATTATTGATAGGAAGCAACAAACAGTAAATTTTTATAGAATTTATCACTGAATTTCTATCCTTAAGATGACAGTATCCTGGTAAAATGTGTTAATGAATAAAATGAAAAGCTGTGCCTAATGTAATTCTGCATAGTGGCTATCTTTTCTGATACAGAAACAGATTCATTTTGAGGTTTTGATCTGTGTACTTACAGCTCCAACCCAGAAACCACACAAAAGCTAGCTATATCTGAGAAACAAAATTATCTCAAGCATATAAAAAAATGTAGTTAAAAAACACATACAGAGAAAATAGTATCATTGTAAACCTTATCACTCTTACTTCTTCTTCCAATAAAACAGTTCTTTGCATAGAGATCTTGTATTATCAAGAAAAACATAAACAAGAAACAAAGAGGGGGAAAGCATCTACAAAGAGCTTTTTCCCAAAGCAAAAGAAGAAAGATTGTTATGGAGAACACTTCATCCTTGAACAAAAGATGCCAGATGTCTCATTGAATAGGTAAAGGACACAGAAGCATATGAGTCAGAAAAGTAGTTCAAGTAACAAATAAAAATATGAAGTGTTTTCTGTGCATCACAATCCTTCAGAACAGTCTCACCAGAATTTGTCTCCTCTATTCCCTGACTCATATTTTGTTGGGGCACATAACTTCATTGTAACGCAGTTCCATTACATGATTCTCAGGATTTCCAGAGAATGCTAAAGTCAAAGTTTCTCTCTCTCTTAAAAATATGTAAGGGGTGGAAACACTAGCTATGAAAGAATCAAGGAGCCTCCTGAAAGACTGCTAGTTTCCATTAGTATGTAGATGTAAGCACACTAAATTTACGGAATTTTATCAACTTTGTAAACAGTCAGACTTCTGGTCTTGCCACACTCTCATGCAGTTCTATATCTTGCATGACCTGAAGTGCATTACTGTATCAAAATAGTACATTTTTGCACCATTGTCAGTACTAAAAAGACAGAAATAATTACCTCAAATTTTGTGTACTTAAATGAATTCATTATTGTACTTCAGCTCTAAATGTGCCACCTTTTGCCAAAAAATGCATGGTTAAAGGAAAATGACACTAATAGAACCTTTTAAATCTCCAAAAAAAAAAAAAACAACAACATAACTGTTCCAATTGAAAACTATATAGCACTAATATCTCCCAAAGGACTAGAAAATGGAAGCAAAGGAAATACCTTCCCATGCTGACTTTGAAACAACTGAATATCTTTTCTATCTCGATTATCCTGGCTGTACAGGAGAGTGCTTCCATTACTATGATTCCTACCAGCCCTCTCTCCAGAAAGCACATGACCTAATTCATATTTTAATGCTCCAACCAGTATTTGGAGTTTGTGGAATGGATTATCACTCAAATTTAATACTCATCTCTGTTAAAAAGAGATGTCTTTCCGTTTTTAAGATCTGAGAGTTTTTATTATTCAAACTTAGTAGCTAAAGAATTTAAACCTACAAATAGTTGTGCTTTGATTACTCTTCTTGGTGAGACTGCCATTTAATATTTGACATATAAATTCATTCCAGGTCTGATTTACTGAGTAACAGAGTATGAAGAGTAAAGAAAAAAAGAAAAGTAAATACTTTTATTTAATTTCTGAATATTTCTTTAATCCTTTGAGAGATTATTTTTTTACAGACTCCAATGCTCCTAAATTTGATTCACTTGAATGTTGATGAAGAGACTAGTAAATACTTCACAGGTGCTTCAGCTAGCATCATGAGTTTAGTCTTTTTTAATTTATTTTTCTTTGAAGCTATCTACTCAGTCTTATCTGCAAATAACAGTGTCGTTTTAAATGCTAAAAAACTTAATGTTCAACACACCTGGCCCAGGCAGAGATACATGAGATACTGAGTGCAAGGTCAGCACACAACACTTCCAAACCAGTATTCCCATTCACAGGTATGATAAAATTTTACCCGTGCTGAACTCCTTTTAAGGACAGGCAGGCAGCAGAGATATACTGTTTTCAGAAACAAAGCAACTTCATGGTGCTTGCTTAAGTTGGAAATGAATCAAGGCAGTTCTGGAAATTTCCTACTAGCAGCTAACTACACCAGGAACAGAACTCTGGTTCAAACCTCTTGACATCATTCACCAAATTAACAGTGCACTAGGATGTTATCATGTTGCAAAGCTTCCAAACCTGCTCCGTGATTTCTCATGGGCAGCTGCTCACAGCACTGACTCCTTCACCCTCACAGCCAACTAACTCCAGCTCTAACTAACTTTAACTAACTCTTGACTAGCTAACCCACTCTTTTATAACACCCATCCTTATTGTGGCTTAGTAAGAGTAGGCCTGTTCCTAATGCCTAGTGCAGCTGCAACTCCTTAGCAGTGAGATTATTTTCATCACCATCTCTAGTCTCCTACATTCCATCCCCCCACACTAGGATACTGTAAAGACAGCTCAGTTAAATAAAGGTGGGTCAAACTTCCTTTAATGTTACTCCTAAACTGATAGAAGAGCAAGCAACATACCTGAAAAACTCCACAGAAAAAGAAATCATTGACATGCAGGCTATGAGGACACAATGAGAAACAGTGGTCAAAAAGGAGAGGTGGTGTGAGGGGATTCATGCCAGGGTAGTACTCAAAGAGCTACCTGATTTCCTAACCATATCTCTCTCCATGACTTTTCAATGGTCTTGGGAATCTGGAGAATTAACAGGAAGCTGGCAAATACTGACCCAGTCCCACTTCCATGCCTGGTAAAATTCTGGACAAGATTATTCTGGGAGTTACAGGGAAGACATATGAAGGACAATGCAATCATTGCTCACAGCCAGGACAGCTTAGTAAGGACGAAGTCCAACTTGACAATTTCCTTTTACAAAAAAGAAGTTTCTTTTACAAAGTTACCCACCTAGCTGACCAAGGGAAGTCAGTTGATATTATCTTTTTGGATTTCAGTAATGCTTTCAATACTGCATCTCACAGTGCCCTTGTGGACAAAATGTCCAGCAGACAGCAGGATAAACCCATCATGGGTTGGACACAAAGCACTGTGAGGTAAATGGGATAACATTAGTGGAACATCAGGCTGGTGACCAGTTACTACTGGTTTTCTACACAGCTCCACTGTAGGGCCAGTGTTCTTCAAGGTCCTCATAAAAAACTTGGATGCAGGACTCAAAAGTGTATGAAGTAAGTTTGCCAATGATATTCAATTGGGAAGAGCTGTTGACTCCTTCCAAGGCAGAGAGGTCCTGGAGAGAGACCTGGACAAATAAGAGGGGTGGGCAATCATCAACTGTATATGAAGATCAACAAAGAAAAGTACCAGATTCTGCACCTAGAATGGCGTAACCCTGGATGAATACAGCTGAACTGGAAAATGAGATGCTGGAAAGCAGTGCCATGGAAAGGAAACTGGGGCTTCTTATTGATGGCAAGTAGAATTTGAGTCACTGTGCCCTGCTAAACAGGCAGGCCAACCATGCCCTGTGGTGCATCAGGCACAGTGTTCCCAGCCAGGTAAGGAGGGGATTGTCCTGCTCTGCTCTGCACTTGGATAGCCTCACTTCAAGTCCGGTGTGCAGTTTTGGGTGTCGCAACATAAAAAAGATATTAAGTTATTAGAGAGCTTCCAAAGGAGAGCCACAAAGATGGTGAAGGGCCTTGAGGGGAAGCTGTATGAGTGGCTGAGGTCACTTGTCCATTCAGCCTGGAGAAGAGGAAACTGAGGGGAGACCTCACTGCAGCCTGCAGTTTCTTTATGAGGGAAAAAGGATGAGAAGGCACTGTTCTCTGCTCTGTGGTGACTGGTGACAGGACTCAAGGGAATGGTCTGATGCTGTGTTAGGGGAGGTTGAGATTGGATATTAGGACAAGCCTCTTCACCCAGAGGTTGGCTGGGCACTGGAACAGGCTCCCCAGAGAAGTGGTCACAGCACCAAGCTTGGCAGAGTTCAAGGCTCTCAGGCACAAGGTGTGACTCTTGGAGCTCTCTTGTGCATGCCAGGAGTTGGACACGAGGATTCTTGTGGGTCCCTTCCAACTCAGGCTATTCTATGATTCTAGAGGGTTGGAAGATGACTTAAAGGATATCCTACTAAACATGGAGGAGTTTTAGAAGATAGAAATATATGAAAAATAGTAATAATATTAAAATAGGCTAAAATATAATGTAATTCAATACAGAAAACTCCTATGTTCTACTGTTACATAGACAAAATACTCAGGATATTAGCAACAAGCTGGAGCAACTGGCTAGACATCCATTCTTAAGGAAAAATAGGAGTCTAGTGATCATTAAGAACAATTGAATAGTGTATAAAAAACATTATACATTATATATAAATGTTAGTGCAACCTACAAAACGTAAGATAATTTCACATAGCTCTGGCAGCACTGTACAGCTTGTGACAAGGTTTCAAACAAGATAGGAATTAAATGAAAAAGGAGTAACAGGAATACTGAGAAACCTAGAAAATAGTCCCAAAAAGAGGCTGAAGGACTGAGCCTTAAGAAAAGACAATTCAAAAAACAGCTGTCAAATAGGCAAAAGACATCTGAAAGGCACCTGAAAAGAATACCACAATGAATGTTACAAGAAATAATTGTCCTAAATTGCTGCAGAGAAGTAATAAATTAGATACTAGGCAGACTTTTTAAGAAGGGTAGTGACATCTTAAATCATTGGAGAAGCTTTTTGAATCTTAATAATTGTCTTTACAACCAGGCTTAGATAAATCCATCAGGAATTACACCTGTGTAGTTTATCTTGAGAACATGGGGGATCAAACAACATCAAGCTTATTCAGTTGGGAAGCACAGTACAGACCCGCTCCAGGAAGGAACCAGTGTCAAAAGATTATTGCTTGCAGAAATCTTGTTCATTTACTGAAGAGTTTGGAAGATGTGCAATGAATGAACTAGGGAGATGGCACAAAAGTAAAGAAAAGTAATGCTTATACTGGTCTACTGATCCTAGATAATTTCAGCAAAATTCTGTTTGGTACTGAGTGTATTTGTGCTCTCCTGAGCTCTTGAAAACCTGATATATGATTTGGGAACATGGTAAATATTTTTAGATAAACTTAAACAAAAATTAGTTGAATGTATAAATGCTTTGTAATGTGAAATGTGAACAAAAAATCCTTAGATTGGATGTCCATAAGTCACACAATTTATTTGCTTTCACCAACAGAACGATCATCTATTTGTAAAAAGACACATCACAGAGAGGGACAGTGTGTGAGACAGCTGTAAATTAGTTGCTATTTGCAGACTTCTCAAAATGTACAGGGAATAAAGACATATTAAAGTAGATGAGAAATTTAGTTTAACTGTCTGGCTGCCATATGATAAAAGACATAAGAGTGTATGGACAACAATTTCCTGATTGGGAGGTACATCCATTCTGTGTGTTGAGTGAAGAGCCCTCTGAAAGAAAGCAACAGAATTAGAATTGCATTGTAAATCTACTCAAAAAGAAAGATAAAGTCCTTGTGCAGCATTGACTCTAGCATTTCCAGTAATTTTATCAATCTGCTTTTTCTCACAGACTTAATTCTGTTCCTTTTTGAGAATGCCTCAACCTCAGTGCAAGGTAACATTTTTCCACAACAGTACTATCTTGCCAGGAATATCTAGTGGCTTTTAAACAAAACTAACTCAAACTAAGAAATGAGGATACCTGTGACTTCTCTGGCAAGTAAAGAACAGAAGCTCATGAACAGAAGCCTTGAGGTACAATCTGCAGACACTCCCCTCCATTCCCTCTTTTCCATCTGTATACATCCTGGGCAGCTGGAAGCAGCTCTGGTACACCCCCACAGCACACAAGTCCATAGAAATTAGCTGCCAGAATATTCATCTAGATGTCCAGTGAATATTGTGTCCATTATGTGCTTCAAGCCCTTCACACTGAAAGACTGAGGTTTGGCCAGATACATCAACACATCCTTTTCTAAACAGGAGCATATCTGTAATATTGGACAAAGCGTGAAATGTGTTAAGTCTTCCAGATATTTTCATCTGCTGAGGTGCTGATACTTACAGAAATGCTTTCTAGAACATCACTATATTCAATACTGAGCATTTATTAAATTACTTTTTAGACAACCAATAATTAATATTTATGCAACTGTAGAGTGTCTCATCTTTGAAAAGTAACCATCCCCTTTAAGTCTACCTTATCTCAACCACAGCTCTGTACAAGTCCCTGATGCTTTTGTACATTTAAAAATCAAACAGGGCATCCTATCCAATTCTAAGAAAAAATACACATATAAGTAACTAAATTCAGATTCCCTCTGACAATTATCAGTTCATATGCTACAAACAGAATTGCTGGGCTTATTTGAAATATCCTTTCAAGTCAATATGTTCCCACTACAACATACTCACAGTTCTTTCTTTCCTGTATATTTTCTAATGATCAACAATTGATGGTCAGAAGACTTCTGTATGATGCAATCAACAGGATCTCAGAGAAAGGAGCTCTTTGCTAGAGTACCACACAGATATATTTTTCCCAGTATCACTGTATGTTTCACAGGTAGAAATCTTTTCCCATAGAGCTCCACATTCATGCACCAATACAGATGTTTTCTCTCTCTTGTTAGAAGCTGGTATCTCTGACAGCTGAACAGAAAATCTCTGATTACTCAGTACTATGTGCTTTCAACTTATCTCCATGCTGATTTCTTAACCACGTTCCCCATTTTCAAACTTTATTCCTATTACACAAAGCTTACATACATTCCCTAGAACAAAATTTGCCTCTACTGTATTTGGTGCAAAATGTTACGTGAAATTATGCCCTTATATTTGATCTAAGTCCAATATATAAAGAAAGTATCTTTTTCAACCCAGTAGGTGGTTCCTGTCACCAAACATAGGGGCAGGGTGGGTAGGGTGAGTGTTGATCAGGTATCATCCAGGTCCAGTTCAACACAGTTCAACAGAGCATTAGCTGATACAGAACATGGAAGAGAAGTAAAGGACTGCTTCATGTAATTACTTTAGGCTGGCTTAAAATTAAAGTGAAAATATAGCTGAAGTTAGTGATGTGATAAACCTAATTTGGAAAATTTTATGTAATTTGAATTTCCTTTACAAAAAGCAGCCAAGAAGGTATAGAATTTCAAGCCAAATGCAGCTAGGCATAATGCCAAGACACCACATTTTCAACTAATTCAAGCTTAAGAAAGGAAAAACTAATGTGCAAATCTATCCATGAAGCATCACCCAGATCTACAAATGCCTTTTTGTCTCATCAGTAAGCATGTGTAATTCTCACCTAAAAAACAAGAGTTTGGATAAAAAGCTTTTCAGCAAACAAGTACTGCCATTTAAAATGAAAACAACTGTTGAATATATTAACCATAAAGACATGCAACTAGCATTTTGATCAGAAAAAAACAGGAAATGTGTCTATTGAACCAAGACCCTGAGCAAAGAAAACTTTTTGTAGTTGAAAGAGAACTGATGATACATTGTTTATGAAGCTGTGAATTAGAGAATGCTGTTTTCATGACAAAATAAAAACCTGTATGCATGGTTTTTTTCCCACCCACCTTAACTCTTGTCTGTTTCCTTCAATGCTCTGCAGTGCAATAGTATAAAATTAAAAGCTTTAAATCATTGAAATCAGGTCAACTAGATAGTCAATCTTTTTTGGGCACCCTGGAATACATATTAAATCACAGAAACATGCCAGTAGATGCCTACTGGGATTATTTAAATTAGGCACCTACTTATCTTTGCTTTCCTACTTAGAGGCTATTAGAGACACATGATGCTTAGGAGCTTCTGCAAATCCTTCGAAGAACTTATCTGCTTTTAAAATCAGCTGTCTGGATTTTCAGACACCCACTCAGTTTGTAAAATATATACTTCACTATCTTATTCTATCCATATTGCAAAGAGGCTAACTAATATTTTATACCATCAAGTAAGAACACAAAGCTTAACTAATGGTAAATCCCTACTTGAAATACCCTATTTCTAGTAAATTAAGAATAATTAATAATAATGCTTTTAGTATTTGTGTAAAAAATTTAATATATTTCCTCACATCCAAATCAGTATTTTAATATTCCTTGACTACAATAAATTGTGTAAAAAGATATTTCAAGTAAAAAAATAAAATTGTTTTTTTAAAAATGTATTCACAAAAGGGGTAAAATTATATAACTGCATTATATATTATATCATGCCTTGACTTATTCCAAAAGTATAAACATTGATGCAGTCAGAAAAATTAGTAAAAGCTTCTTGCAAGCATGCTTAACAAAAAAAAACAAAACAAAACAAAACAAACAAAAAAAAATAACACTCAGATACATTCAAGCATATACTCAAATCCATAAATTCTGGCTGTTATTCAGAGCTCTTGCCTGCGTAGTCCAAGCCTCAGCACTTCATCAGGCTCCTTGTTTCAAACTTCTCCATCATATTTATCCCACCCGAGCTAGAGATGCACAGAATGTGACTCAAGACTGTGTGTATGAAAATCCTTGGTGCACCCCATTGCTGGCATTCAGTATTTTGCAATTTGGAGAAATTTTCTTGAGAGACAGAAAAATAAATATTGCCCCGATAAAAGAAATTTTATATTTTCCAGTTCCCACTACAAATTTGAAAATTAACATTCAAAGAACTTTTTTAAAGGTGAACGAAAACATTTCATTCCCCTACACAATCATCTTAAAAATAGCTGACTACATTGGTTCAAAAATCAGCTAGTAAAGCTCTTCACTGATTTTCATCTGGCATGCAAATTTCTGAATAATGGCAATAGCAAAATAAAAGTAATGGCAAAGCTGTAAAACCATATAACAAGACACAAATGGCTTCTAAAAGTGTGGAATTTTTTGTTTAAACAATTTGCTTATTCCTTATTAGTATGCATTATCACTGTATTTTTAATGGAATATGACTTCCTAAGCCATGCTGGCTGATTGCATTGCTAATTAAACAAGTTCAATTTATCCAATTATATCTAAGTTGAAATATTTATAAAGTTGTTTCTGAGCTAAAATAGCATCTAAAGGGCATGTTCATTAGTTTCAATTACAGGAAAAATAATAAAAGAACTAAAAGCAACATGCACAGACCTAGACAATCCATACTGGGTTAGCCCATTGAAGTTTCAAAGAAATTCAAACCATTCTTTGTCAACTGTGAGGAAAAAGGAAAAAAAAAGCGGAAAAAAAAGGGGAAAAAAAAAGAGAAAGCAAATAAAAAGGAAAAATAAATTCTATATAGTTAGTTACAAGTAGGTGAAACACCTAAGCACTCTCAGTTTTCTTATCACATATTGCCTGTACAGTTCTCTCCTTTTTTTGCTCACCTGAAAATGTGTGATAATACTCATTTGAACTCCAAGAGCTAGATTTAATTTATTAAACAATCCAAAATACAAGGCTCCATGTGCTATCAGTGACAAAAATATCTATGAAATTCCACATTCATACTAGTTTTCACTCTGTCAGGAAAGAAACAGTGTTGTTCAAGTGGGAATTAGCATTCCAAAGCATGACTGTTTTTCACTAGATCACATATCTCTTCTTGAGCTTAAAGAGATGTATCTTGTGCAGAGGCACACAGACCTGTGCCTAGATCTTTCCCCTTTGTGCTGTTAGCACTTGATTCCTAAAACATGCAGAAATTTTCCTTGTTCTGTGACAAACACATATGGATTAAAACCAGGACAACACAAAGACAAGTTTTCGTATGTTATGTTTTGAATGAAGAGCCAGAGTGATAAATTTTACTACATCAGTGTTTACTTTTCTTTTCCAGTAAGTCCATGGTGGCCTAAGATGTTACTTTTTTTTGCTGTTGTTGACACATTGCTGTGATGCAGAGGACCTAGTTCTGATACTCAGTGATATGTTTGAATTTGTTTTCAATGAAATATCCACATAGCAATCGGCTCACATTTATAATATTTCATTGTGAGCTTGCAGGAATTAAAAAAAAAAAAAAAAAAAAAAAAAAAAAAAAAAAAAAAAAAAAAAAAAAAAACCCACAAAACATGAGACTTGGAAGATGACTCTTTAACATTACAGACATTTTTCCTCATTGGAATCTGACAAAAAAACCCCTGAAGTTTCTCTTTTTCTCCAGGCCAACATGACTAGTTTATAACACTAGAGCATTACTGGTCGAAATCTCTGTTATGGTGTCTGAAACCTAAATTTCACAGTATTTCAGCTTCTTTCTAAATGCAAATGTGGCCTGCATGAACACTGTGTAAGAATATCTTTTCAGAAGCTAAGCATTTTTTTCCATTTGATTACTAAATTTAATTACATGTTTTAAAAAAAATTAATTCTAATAATTACATTTTTTCTAGCAATTTTCACTTTATTTGCAGCTTTCACTGGGCCAAGATCTGAGCCATTTCTTATTTGCCATTTGCTTGTTTCCATCTCAACTTTTTTAAACCCATTCTTTTCATAGATTACTATAAATTCTCAAAATCTGTTCCCTAGGTTGATGTTATTTCACTTCATGTCATCTTTAACCATTCTCTCTCCCTATCAAAAGTTTCTTTTCCATTTTTTTAGAAATAAATGCCTAAACAGTAGCCTCCCAAGATCATAAAAATACTCTAAACCTACCTATCTCCTGAATTATTACCATCCTTATCTTCTATTCCACTGAAACAATATGCTTTAGGGAGCTTCCAATTGGTAAATCTGAGGCAATTGTGTCTCTTGATCTCCTTCTTGCAACTGAAACAGTTCATCTCAAACTTCTACACTACTTTCTCAGTGTCTTAATGCTTGAAGCAACTACAACACATAAGAACATTATTAATTATGTCAACACCCCAGACCCTTCTCTCTGTTGGTTTCTTTACAGAACTGGTTTCTGCTGCACAAGGCTAACTATGCAAGCTCCTGACCTCAGCTCCTATGCATTTCTGCCTGCACATGATGTAGGCACATTTTTCTCGAAAATAATTGCTGTGCCAAAATGATTCAAATTGTTTTAGTTGTAATTCTAGTTACAACATTTTTAATACTATTTTAATACTATTTGATGGTTAAACCTCCCAAAGAGGTAAAAGACTGTTCTCCACGTAAGTATGTATGTCTCTAATGCAATCTAAAGTTTAAGAAATCTGAATCTTTAGCAATAATCTCCATTTTCAGAAGTGTGACTTCTCTTGTTTTACTGGCTGTCCCATTTGACAGTTAACACACAAATTTATATTCTGAATTTTGCATCCGTATCCTACTGCTGTGACATGAGAGCTCTTTAATAAACACTGATACTTCTTTCACTTACCTGTTTGTCCTATTCTTTTATTGATTTTTCCTTACAGCCTAGATGCTTTCTATTCTAGAGAAAACATAAAACCATTTTAAAAAAACACACACAGTCACAGTATGACTCCATGTTTGAGGGTTGAAAGGAACCTTAGAGATAATCTAGTTCAGACTCTCCTGTCATGGGCAAATAAATCTGCTTTTCTCAAAGCCCCTTCCAAGCTGGCCTTGAACACTTCCAGGGATGGGACATCCACAACATCTCTGGGAAAGCTGTGCTAGCAACCCATCACCTACAAAGTAAAGAATTTCTTCCTAATATTTATAACCTAAATCTACTCATGGTCTGTTTAAAACTGCTCTCCCTTATCCTATCACTGCATGCACTTGTAGAAAGTCTCTCTCCAGCTGTCTTGTAGGTCCCCTTTCTTGGCTCCTCTATCACTTGGAGAATGAATTTCTCATGAACACATTCCAGGAATCCCCTGGAATGCTTATGCCCTGCTGTGTTGTCCCTCCAACAGGGCAGCTGAAGTCCCCCATGAGGACCAGGGCTTGTGACAGTAAGGCTGCTCCTACCTGTCTGCTGAAGCCCTCATTCCTTGCTTGTCCTGGTGGGGTGGTCTGCAGCCATCCCCCACTTTAATGTCATCTGTCCCTGTCTCCCCTTAATCCTGACCCTTAAGTTCTTGGTCTGCATCTCATGCATTCTGAGCTGGACCTCCATTTAAAGGAATTACACAGATGAAGTCTTTGGAAAATATTTTCCAGTCCACAAAGTTGCAAATTTTTTTTGTTTTTATTGAAGCATTGAAGTTTAGGTATCTCTTAATGCAAATTCAAAATATAATTTATATTAAACAAACATGATATTCTGGAAATGAAAAAGGAAATCAAATTCAATTCCTGCTCATATAAATACATCATCCTGGAGTCTGAGAAATACTGAATATCTCAGAATTTCAAAATATTAAAGTTTCTGTAAAGCATTTTGTTATATAAGCTAATGTCTTCCTTCTCTACAGCTTTAGCAGCTATTTATTTTCAATGCAGTAGATAAAGAGGAGATCAGTTATGTATAATTTGATATAACTTGGAATTTTTAGTACATCAGCCTATTTGAAGATCTGGGTTATATAAAGTTAGTTGCCCTTATGATATTTCTCTGCCTTTTTTTTTTTTTTATACCACATCCTATCAATATAAAGGGTCTAGATAAAATTTCAGGCCTTACTGGCAAAACCCATCCATGTCTGATTTTCCAGCTTCAGCCAATCTCACTTCCTTCTTTTTTTTTACTGTTCGCCTGTTTTAAGCATTTAAACAATGAACAACCAGTTTTCTACTATTTCTGTAAAGACCCAAAGTATACTCCAGGATCAATCAAGCATGACTCATTTTATTTTTATCACTGTCTATTCATCAGTCTCATTCAAGAACAGTTTGTTACAGGGTTTTCATAAGGAGAGAGAATGGGGCAGAAGAAGGGCTGGCCATGGTTTGTTGGCTTTTTTTTTGGGGTTGCTTCCCCCC
>WBNO01030653.1:58065-76369 GCA_013400575.1 Peucedramus taeniatus
CCAACACCTTTTTTTATTTGTCAGTGTACCTCAGCCACAAGTTCATTGTAACACTACAACCCAGATTTGGCCTGTAGAAGTTTTTAAATTTTTCCACTTAGAATGGAGTGATTTTGGCTGGGTGTTGCTTGGTAGAGACACAAATCTTAATTTTGAGATGCCCCTTTTGACAAAACCTACTTTTATTAGAGAAACACATCAGTACTGGTAGAGCACCTGTAAGAAGCTGCTTCTTTCAGCTGCAAAAGACCTGTATGCTGTCAAACAATTTATTTCAGAGAGATTACATTATTTTATTACTAAAGGTGGCAGGCAATGATTTAACCTTATTATTTTTGGCTACATTTCAACTGACAGTTAAGTCTACAGCAGATTGCTTAGTAACAAGGCAGATAAAAATGGAAAGGCATAGTGGATTAGCCCAATTTAAGAAGTAAGACTGACATACATTGAATCAGGCTTGTGAGAAATACTTTCATTTACTAATACAAAACATCTATTTTGTAATAGCAATTCTGTTTCTAGCAATTTCTCCTGAAGCAGAAAAGAACTTTCAACAGCTCAGGCATGTGACCTGAAAGCTCACAATACACTAATTAATACATTTAAATCAATTTAAGCTATATAAAATCATAATCCTTAAAATAACAACAAAGACTAAATATGCCAATAGGTATTTTTTTTGTTTCTTCCCAACAAGCTGTTTTATACCAAACACACTTCTAAGAGATACAGATTATTTAGTTAAAACTTTAAAAATACCTGAAATTAATAAAGACAGCAATGACTTTATAAAGAAAAATGTTAAATATGGGATTCCCTGAGAATAAAAATCTATTTATGATTCATGCAAAATGATAAACAAAACTTGAATGGAATATTAAACTCACTCCTTCACACAGTGCAATTTTATCCCCAACTCTTTCAAACCTCCTTACAGAATGGAATTGTAATTTGGGAGACTGCAGAAAGTATTTGAATATTAAAAAGATCTAAATCCACATGCCTGTCTATCTGTGGAGTCTTTCAAGATTTTTATTCTCTTTGCTGACTACTTTTCAATACAGTTTGCATCTTAATCTGAGAAGCTAGTTTAGACCCATTACTTTCGAAAAACGTTTTTTATTGCTATTTATACATACAGGGTTGTCATCAATAACATTTCATAGGTAGGAGATAATTTATTTAATAAAAAATTCACTATCAATATGAAGCCATCTTGAGCAAATTGTCACTAATAATAGAACTGCCAAAGCAATTCTGGCCTAAAACCACGGGGCAATGGGCATAATTTGAAGATTAAGTTATTTCTGCTGTGTTTTCAAAATACTGCAAGCACTGTTCATTGATCTTATTTAAGGCTAGACTTTGCTGAAGTGGGACTAGTTGTCAACTGCATTTAACTTAAGAGAGAAAACTTCAGCCTATTATACCAAACACCAGAGCAAAAATCAAAATATACAAAGTCGACTCAAAAGAAGATTCATCTGCATGGCCATATTTTTTTTTCCTCTTGGCCATTTTTCTGAAAGTCCAGCTATAACATAGTGCAATATGGGAGAATTACTCCAACAGAAGCACCCAAGCCTGAGCATCACCATCTCCTCCCAGCTACACCAGCTCTCCAGCATGTGCTGCACAGCAGTGAGTTGTCTCCCTGGGTGAAAGAATGGCAGCAGTTGGGTTGCTGCCTCAAAAGAACCCACCTGAGCTGCACTTCATGTCCTTTTATCTCCCTACTAATCCCAGGAAAGATGAAGCTACAAACAGGCTGTGTTTTTCACAGACAATGTCAAGTACATAGGGGTACTAAAGCTTTATGAGACAGCACTGCTTGAGAACTCCTAGTGTAAAAATGCATACTGCACTTTCAAGTGCCAAAGTTTGGAGAAATGCAGAAGGTAAAAACACACCAACTATAGAACACATGCAGTATTATTTAAAGGCCTTTAAGTAAAAACTGTACCACCACTGTGCCAAGGAAAGGGCAGGATCTCTTTACACTGAATTTCTTCTCACACAATGATTCATGTTCACTTTGATTACTCAACATTTCAGCATGTAATATTTTTGTTTCAAGATGCTTGTAATGCTAGTTACAAGTATCTTACACCTGCCACTTTTCTTTTACACTGACTTCATGAGACAAATTCTGAGCTGAGAAAACAGTAAACATAACCTGGACTGCCAAAATGAGAGGGAAACAAAACAACCTTACCTGACTGGAAAAGCTTAATTTAGGAGATAACTTTTCTTTCTAGATAGTCCACCTATTATATCACCTTTTTTTGCTTGCTTGCTTTCCAAAGCAAAACACAAGTATGAAATAGCTACAGTTACATAACTTAATTCAAGCATTTCATGGACTTGTCCTGACAAGCAAGGATATACTCCCAAAAGAGCATCCATCTGACAAATGTCAACTGCCTGGCTGTGTTCTACAATACTATTACTATTTAATGACTTATTTTCTAAAAATGTATTATACAATTTTCCAGAGTCATTGATGAATGCTTTCTAAATACAAGAAAAGTGCTGTATAAACTCCTCCTGGAGCTTGACGACACAACGAAACAAACTTTGCCTGGAGTACAGGAACACAAATATTTGTCTTTAGTCAATTTTTAAAAACACTGCTCTTGAAATAACCTGGCAAGGACCTCTGTTTTGATACAAGTGGCAGCACAGAATATGAAATCTTCCTATCACTGAAAATAAATAAATATTTATAGGCTAATACAGATATTCTGTGGCAATGAAAGTTTTTAGTATTTTTCTTCTGTAAGCTGAGATTTTAAATATACCATTACAAGGCTGTGGAAGACAAAAGTACAACCCTACAGAATATCTCTGATGGTAAGTTACTTCTGCATTGTTGGCATGCAAGGGACATTGAGGTTGGTTAACATGTACTGCTGCACTGACTGCAGCCCTGACAATGCACTGGAATGGGAGCACAGTGTGCTATTTAATCCACTCATTCCTCATCATTCCCTTTGAACAGCTGCACCTTTAACACACAAACTGATTTAAAAATATCTACATCTCATCAATATTTATAGACTTTTGTACATCTACTCCAGACCAGACCATGAGAGGGCAGAAAGGTCACTTCTACCTACAGAGCTATTTAGAACACAGCATTCCTATATGGTGAAATAGGAAATAAGCAATGAGGTTAAAGTGGGGTAGTCTTTGTATTAGATTAGGAAGAACACAGGAAGAGATTGCAATAAATGAAGTATACAGTATTTAAAAAAATAAAGAAGTGGTTCATCTGGTATTAACTATATTAACTTACCTACCTCATCTATTTAAACTGCAAAAGTGTAGAGACTACCATCTGCATTATATGTGTGTGCAGCCTGGACTTGAGACTTAAAGACTCCCTGAACCGTTGAATGGCAAGGCAAAGTAAATACTAAATGACAGCATCACCTAATGTCGAGTAAGATGCCAGCACACTTTTAGCTCGTAAAAAAAAACATAGGCAAGAGATTACAGTTAATGAAAATCAGAATACTTTTCAAATTCCTAAATTAAGTCATAGTGTCAATGAAAGGAAGTATTTTTTATCTATGCCAAAGAGTCCAGAATGCATTTATAGAGCCTCAGATAAGCTGGTGTAAGCACTGGAAAAATTTTAATTGCTTTCTGTAAAGGAAAACTAGGGTTCTATACCAAATCCCTATAATTAAATATTCAAGCTAGTAGGAAAACATTTTCTAATATAAGATTTAGGATAAAAGTCTAAGTACTGTCAGGGTTTAGGAAGCACTAGTTAAATCTGATGTTTTTAGTTTATCAAGAATAAAATATCCTTGGAGAAGATACCTGGTGTTCAATCCAACACCCAGTCCCTCCTGGAAACTAATTCTTTTTTGTAAACTTTTCATGTGACTACAGATGTGTAAACTTGCGATGTGACTAATCTGTGATCACGTAAAAACCAAAAAATTATGGAAACTCTAAAAATCTTTAGATACTAGGAAATAGCCTTAAAGTATTTTGTTTAAAATTAGATACGAATTTTTTCTTCATAAGTAACAAACACAGAGCTTTTACATCTCCATCAATTTAATCTATTATTATACTTCTCTTGAAGCACTGGATATTATCTACTAATGAAACAATTTGTTAGTGTAAGGACACAGTGTCAGTAAGACAGAATACAGCAGCTCCTTTCACACTACTGAACTACATTCTGTTTCTGAGAAAAATGGGTTTATCAAGAGCCCACACTTCTTCCTATTAAACAAGACTCAGTTGTTAATATTGGCTGAGCATTCTCCTGCTCAAAAGTTTTAATGAAGGATGCTAAACAAATTAATCTGTTTTCAGCATTATGAAGTCCCTCCATCTCACAATTTCACCTCTGGACTGTACTAATGCAGTCTCAGGATTTTTGGACTTGGAGCAGCACAAAATATTTCATCCAAACAAGACTGAGTAAACTGACAGTAACATTTTAAAAATATTATTTTATCTCCAAATACATATTAGAAAAAAGACAGGAGGGTAATAAGGACTAGAAAAGGAAGATTTGATTATGATCTTAAACCTCATATTATGCTGTTGCAAGGAAAGATATCCAACAATTGCTAACATTCTTACCTTTTTTTTTTTTCTGCGTATGTTACATCTATGTCTAAGTGCCTGGAATTTGAAGCACACCTTCAATGATCAACTGGAAAATCTGACTTAACATCCCTATTCTACCCCCAGCTGGGGACACCCAACACTTTTTTGCTTACCCCAAACCCTGCCATGATGTCTTGTCACACAACAGAGCACTCAGTGTGCTCCGTTTACACTGTGGAGCACTCTTACACTCTGCTGCTCCAGGTACTACTGGTTTATGCTGCTTAGGGTTTGCTACCATTTTGCTTTTATATCATACAAAACTCTAGAATTCTTGTAGGTTGCATTCTGTAATACATCTTTTAGCCAAAACAAATAAATATTGGTTTGTGTTACAATACAAGATTTTATTTTCCAAGAGCTGGAATTGAGTGGAACAATGAAAGATTAATTTAGTTCTTTATTAAATTCTTACCTGAGAAGAGTATGTGTGACCATCTGATCCACAAACAGGATTGGTATAAACTACTGGACACTGCTTGCAGTTTGATGAAATGGGACCACCCCTCCACTGTTTATGGCCTAAACCAGCCTCTTTCATACTGTAAGTAAACAAAAAGTATGTAATTCTGATAAGCAGTAGTAAAAACAGAACATATTCAGGGTATTTTAATGAGCCTTTACAAACAGTAAGCCATACATAATTTGAACCATAAGTTTTCTTCTACATAAAGGGCTGCCAATGTCTTTGGCATAAACTTCTTCACCTTTGTACTTTACTCACTGTAGTGATACTCGTAGTAGTGATGCCTGCATATTATTTCACTTTCTAAGACATATGAGTAGAAAAAGATGATTAAGATGATGTTTTGGGGACTGTTACACTTATTGATCAGTGAAAGATGTTGGAATTACGTGGCACTTACTCTTTTTGTTATTAAACAGTATGAAGAGAACTATAGTATCAATACTGGTATTTTATGAGGCAACATTTAGGTTTTGGAAAAATGTACCATAAATACTTCTATAGAAACAGGGAGGTGGTCCTACTGTTTGCCCCACTTTGAACATTGTCTTTCACTGTCTACAATTAGCAAAATTCAGTCAACATGAAATATAAAGTTCAAATGGGAAAAGAACAAGTTAATCCACTGGAACACAGAATCAATCTACACAATCATATATGTGTATCCTCATATAAACATATACAGAGCTAGATGGATTATTTCAACTTAGCAAAAGGCTATGCTGGGTCAGAATAAAAGTCTAAAATAAGTTACTGATGCTTTTTCACAATACTTTTATAGCTTTCAGTTTGTGGTATATACAGCCATCTTCAGACAGACATGCTTTTTCTCCGAAGCTTTCAATTAATATTTACTCATTAATTTTTCCAATATTTTTTTAAACTATGAAAGCATTTAGCAGCCACTGTATCCTGAAACAGCTCCTTTATGACCTAAAATATATTAAGAAGTTACTTCTTGCATGTAAATAAAAAATAAATAAACAATAATGCATGATTTTTAAATTGGGTTTTTCTTCTTGGGATCTTAATGAGGAACCTAAAATTGATTACACTTAGAATACAGCAATGACTTATCAGGACACACACAAATGTTCAAACTTCTAAAATCTCAAATCAAATATTCTTTAATACAGCAGAACTCTCAGAGAACTCTTTCAACTCTTTCACCTACAAATAATCAAGAACAATTTTGCTAGTAATGAATCATTGTTTGAGAAGAACTTGTCGGGAGTAATAAAAAGAAACACGGGAAAATAAACTCCTCATCCTCTGGTTTTATAATGAGCAGAGTAAAAGGCTAAAAGCACACACCTAATAGTAAACTGGTGATGACAAAAAGAAAAAGCCCGTTTCCAGGCCATGCTAATGTTTATATGCTGTGAATAATTTTAGCTGTAAATGTGGTCTTTAGACAATAAAAAAATTTTAAACAAAATTTTAAAAAAATCACAGGAATCATAGAAGTTTGCATTTAGGTTATGCTGTGTAATGAAATTTTGAACTGCATAGATTTTTTACAGTGCAAACAGGAACCTGAGATGCTGTACACAGAAGCTGTCAGTTATTACTGAAAAAGCCAGAAATAGCTTTAGTTCTGTGTAGCATAATGAATAATAAAATATCAATACAGGAAGTTTTACGTTCACCAGGAAGCACTTAAAAGGAAATAATTTAAACATACCACCTTAATTAGCAAGTAACAATCCTTTCTGATGAGTTGCACAATTGAAGACAAAGCAAAAATCATCTCATTTCTACTACAGTAAAAAAACCTGAACTGTGTCTTTGATTATGTAAAACATATAGTAATAATCAGACTATAGCTGCTTCTTTCACTTGACTGAGAGCTTTCCAATCATTCACATGAGTTCCAGCATCATTAGATTATACAGATGGTTGCATCTTTCTCTAACTTCTCGTTACTTTTATAGCTCACAATTATCCAGAAGTCCCCCGCTAGCCTGAGGCTACTTACAGGACCAGCATCCCAACTATCAACCTGATGAAATTTCTGTTTATCAGAGATACAGTAACTTTAAAATGCTGTACAAATAAATTGCAGAAGTTCCAGACATCAACAGAGAGAAGCTCATTGACATCAGCAAAAAAACAGACTGGAAGCAGAATTTGTGCGACACAGAAGGGGATTTGGTGTAGATGCCCAAAAAATCAAAGAAAGGACTAGTGGTGCTTAGTGTTTTAGTATATATACACCCTTGTGCATGCCCTTGATGAAGGCAAGAAAAGACAGAGAAAAGAAAAAAAAAAAAAGCCCTCCTTTTAGATGAAGAGAAGTAAAATCACCTGAAGGAAAAGAGGTGTCTCAGAAAGGATCACAAGGACAATGGAAGCTAGAACAAGCTCAGAATGCAGAAATTGCAGTTCTGTGATGAGCAGAGAGGTATGAAGAAAACAGAAAATATTTTATATAGTCAGATAAATTACCTTCCTCAACTAACCTCTGCTTTGTTAGGCTTTTAAATGCAAACTGTTCAAGGTACTCATTTAAGCCAAAGAGTGTCAAATTTCCTCTTTTACACAGAACTACTCTGAGACCTTCAGCAGATCACTGTTATCAAAATTGGCTTCTATATAACCATTAATATTTTTGTAAAAAACAGATAGATCTGTATTTTTCCAAAACTGTAATGAAAGGCACAATGATAAAGAAATTATAAAAAAATGATACTTTGAAGGTATCAATCCAGAGACCTAGTCATGGGAATGGGCTTGTATGGATATCTATTTAAAGCTTTCATACAGTGATGCTGAAAGTGGACTGTATTATCAAAGCTGCTGAACAGCTATTTTTGACTGTCAGTCACTGACAGGCAAATATGAAAAGTCAATTAAAAATATTTTTAATGCTAGTTATGGTAGATATGTTCATTTCATAAAATAACTGAATAATGCATTTTACTTATGTACTCAAACTTTTCCTTTCACCATTATTTAAGTATATCAGATTTGTTTCTGTTGACTATTTCTTTGTAACTAGGTGTTGGAGTTACACTTTTTACAGCTAGGCAATGATCAGACATACTATTGACACAGAAATAACGGAGAAACTACTGTGATGATAAAAATTATCTTGAGATATGATAATTGATGTATGTCAACAATATGCTGAAACAGGTACAAAACTGTAACACATATAATTGGTTATTACTGATACGATGTAGATAAAGCAATATTTATTTACATTTTAAAATGTTAAGACGTGAAAAAAAATAGCAAACAAGGCAGTTATTTCACTTTAATAAATCACTTGTTTCTTCCTTGTGTTTGTTATAATTCAATATGTAAGAAGACCCAGATGACTGCAACTTGCAGCTAATAAAGTTTTGTCATTTAATTTTGCGATTCTACTGCAATCATTATAAATCTTCTTGCACTTGTTAGTATGTTGTCACATTAAAAATATGATGACATGAGAAAGTCAACCTCTTCCACCAAAAATTTCCTGCGAAGGCTTTGGTACCTGTCTTGTAGTAAAATAACTATTACTGAATGCAAGCTCCACCTTCTCTGATATTGTTGACACCTAAAGGGTAAAATTAAATATATGGGCCTAATTTACCAGCAATGCTTCTGATTGCAATAATTTGCATACACCAAACTGTGCATGCCTGCCTAGAAACATAATTAGCCAATCTGCCCAATTACTCTGGTCTATGTACCTGTTTGCATACATAAACTTACCTTCCTGTATACACAGTGATTGTGCCTGCAAATACTTTGAGAATGCTTAATGTAACCCATTTGAAATTTAGCTTCGAGTAACTCTTTGGCAACATGACTTATTTAATGATATCTATAAAATGCATGAGTGCCCAATTCAATTGAAAAATGGTATTTTATAGCTAGATTTAATATTCTTCAAACATTTTTTCAAATACAAACTGGTCAAAAAAAGTCTGAGTTACTAAAAACTAATCTTTGAAAGAACTCTCGTAATTCTTCTCTGATAACTACGTTTGCATCTTTAGGAGATTTTAGAGTTATTCCAATTTAGAGAGTCTGCCTGATTATGTTTTGCTGTGGCCTTTGGGGGACACAATCAGGCTGTGTCAGATTAACATAATCAGAAAAAACACTTGTATCATAAAATCCAAATTGCTTTCTTTAGAGTTGCCTGAATTTCCTTCAAAATTGCCTTATCATGTAGAAGCCTCTTGGAAGAAAACCATAGTTGTCAATATACTACCAAGATGTTTCTTTCAAATGTCAAAAACCTCTCCATTCATTACTGCCAGTCTTTTTGAGTATATTTGCACTTGCTTCTTTACTTTGTACTACTTCTAACAAATAGAAGAAAAATCCATCTGAATAAACTAACAACTGAATTAAACCGAGATAAATAGAACAAAAATTAGTAAGATTAATGTGGAAATGGAAATAAAATACATTTTTAGCAATTTTAGCAATTTACAAATTAAGACCGCTGGTAAGACATTTGTATTTATTGATAACCAATCTTAGCACAGACTGAATGAATTAGGAAGTGTACTATTTTCTTAAGACAAAAAAACAAAGACTACACCCCAACACAGAAATCATAGGATCATAGAACATTTTAGGTTTGAAGGAACCTTAAAGATAATTTCATTCCAATCCCCCTGCCATGTCCAGGGACACCCTACCCTACACCAGGTTGCTCAGAGTCCCATCCAGCCTGGCCTTGAACATTGCCAGGGATGGGATATCCACAACTGCTCTGGGCAACCTGTTCCAGTGCCTCATTACCCTCACAGTGAAGAATTCTTTGCTAGTACATAATCTAAACCTACTATTTTTCAGTCCCATTACTAAATGCCCTTATAGGAAGTCCTCCTCCAGATCCCTTGCAGGCCCCCTCTAGGGGGTACTACAAGGTCTCCCCATAGCCTTCTCTTCCTTTGGGCTGAACAACCCCCCATCTCTCTCAGCCTGTCTCTACTGGAGAGGTGCTCCAGCCCTCTGAGTATCTTTGCAGCCCTCCTCTGAATCTGCTCCATCCCATCCACATCCTTCTTATGTTGGAGGCCCCACAGCTGGATGTAGGACTCCATGTGAGGTCTAACAAGAATGGAGTGGAGGAAGAGAATCACCTCCCTCAACTACTGGCCCTGCTGCTTTGGATGCAGCCCAGGATACAGCTGGATTTCTGGGCTGAGAGTGCACATTGCCAGCTCATGCCCAGCATCCCCAAATCCTTCCGGGCAGGGCTGCTCTCCATCTGTCCATCCCCCACAGCCTGCATAAATAGCAGGGGTCGCCCCAACCCAGGGTGCAGCACTTTGCACTTGGCCTTGTTAAATCTCATGAGATTCCCATGGGCCCACTTCTGAATTTTGTCCAGGACCCTCTGGATGGCTCCCTGTCCTTGAGGTGTGTCAACAGCACCAATCAGCTTGGTGTCATCTGCAAGTTTACTGAGATCCATTCAGGTGGAATATCCTATCCAACATTATTTATGGAAATGCCTACTACAGATCTGACATAGTTCCATGCATTTCCTATATATTTCACTAGAAATGGTCACATACCTACAGCTGAAGCAGATTTTGCTTAGCAAATGCCAGAGATGTGGAAAGCAATCCTGTATATAACAGACCTCATTTCCTTTCACAGAGACCATGCACTCAGATTTTTTGAAAGAGATGCAAGTTGACCCTTAACATCTGTAATAACTCACAATATCTGTTTAAATTAGCAGATCCATAAAATTACTTCAAGAGAAACAAGTGAGGCACATTTGCATTAAAAAAATACCTAGACAATAAGACTAGATAACAATATCTAGATTATAAGAGTGCTTACCGTTTTTACCGTACACTTTCATTTGCTGTATGAATTCTGTGAATGTTTTGCCTTTTATTCCTACCTACTCAACAAATCCCACTTGGAAGTCCTAAGATACAGACGCTGTCAAAACTTTTGACTCACCCACTAAAGGTAAGAGTTGAGCATAAACCATATTCTCACTATCTCTAACAAATCTAGGCATGCTGGTCAATGAAGCAGCAAAGCACACTCCATCAGCCCACAAGTATCTGCAGTTCAGACCATGAGAATAGGGAAGAATGGCATGTATTTCCCAGTTAACTCACAGCTGAGTGAGTTAGCCTTCCTTCCTCCTAAGGACTGAGGTTTTAATATGGCATGGATGAATAAACTTGGCAGACACTACCTACAATCCTCACTAATTGTGAGGAGGAAGTATCCGAAATTAAGTAGTGTGGAAGCATCAGTGTAAGAAAGGTAAAACTGCATACAGAACAAAGATTGTTAAACAAGGTCAGTCAGGATTGGAGGAAAAATAAGCCACAAATATCAAAAATTATAAAATCATAAAAGCAAACACAGAGACAGAAGTTTAAACAACACTGAGGATCAGTCCATTTCAATGAGCCATGGAAGTCAACATGTTATACTTGGAACTGTCTGGCCAGCAAAGACCCACTGAGTATCTGGAAATAGGTGGAGAGCATCATCAGTAGAATCTAACAGCAAATTAGTCCCAGCTAAATATTGTGCCCATTGGGCAATAAATAATTTTATACTTTTAGGCAGCATGTATCCTGCCTACAGAGCCTTTGTGTCCTATAAAAACTACTTGAATAAAGTGGGCCAGAAAGCAAAGATGACAACAATAGTTTCAAAAGTTAAGCATAAGCTGGAAGGAAACCTTGGATGAAGCAAGTGTTTACACATGGCAAAATGATCCACCTATCACAGGATGTCTGATTTGGCTCTTCAGCATAGTTATTTTGGCCTCCAACACAGGAGCTGGAGAACAGTAAAGTTACAGAAAAAGGTCTTCCAATTTTTTTGAAACTGTAGGAAAATGTATAATCATTTAAATGATAAAGATGTTTCCTTTACTAGATATTGTTTTCACATATTAGGGATCATACAAAATTACTATTGACTTCATAATTTTTAAGCTTGTCAACTCACCTACTGTTTTTCCTAAATCAAGTTTTTAGAGGACTTCCTGTACTTCATATAAGAACTGATCCAAATATGACTTCTTTCCTTTCAGTGGATATATGCATTTTTATTAATTCAACGGATGGTAAGAAATTTAGGATGTCCTAACTTACAAAGTTACTTAAGTGTCACTAAAATTTAGAAAAAAGGTCTTTATTTTAATCTATAAAATCTTACACATTCCATTATATATCTCACTAATAATCAATAGTTAAATTTTTCACAAATCAAACTGATAGAAATAAAGTTGCAAAGATTTCAATGGCTTCAGTGACTACATGGGATGCTCACAATTTTAAGTCATTCCAGAAATGAAGCCTCAAAAAATTTGATACACATTTTAGTTGACAGAACATATAAGCAATATTACAAAAGAAATTGAGATGCATACACACACACTCCCCACTTTGCTAAAGCAATTATATATTATTTTAGAAAGATTTTTAATAGTGTGTATTAACTTTTGAACTTAGACTTCACCTTTTGATCACCAAGATATGCAAATGTCTTTCATAAGTGCTTTTTATGCTAATCTAAGTGCTTGACCTTGTAATAATGCAGTGTTTTAATAATTTCTTAGAGATATTTATTACCTTTTCCCAAAACTGTTTTCATTTTGTAAAGCAAAAAGAGATACTGAACACATTTCAAACCTATCATTTTCTACTTTGCAATGACAGAACATTATACAGATTTCCTGAGTGTCCTCAGCCTTGCAGAGTTTACCTCTTTGAATATAAATATATCCACTGTGTATTAGTTCTATTGGAAAAAGACATCGATTTGTGTTCTAAAGGAAAGCAGACATTTTTCAATGTTTTCTAAAACAGATACCACAGAACTAAAAGTAATCTCTTTTTTCTTTTACACATTATTTAATAAAGCAGAAACCTTTTTATTAAGACAGCAAATAGTTCTATTTAGTCAACAGATTTAATTTTAAGAACTACATCTAATAACCAGAGTATGGTGTCACATGTTAAATTCTTAGTTTGCTGAACAGGAATCCAAAATTCCCTAGTAGTAAGTAAAGTGTAATAATTTCATTTGATTATCATCACTTAAATGGGGTTCCTATGTATCAGCATGTTTAGCAATTGCAAAACTGCAAGGTAGGGTAATGGTTTAAATTTTTCAATGATTATATATCTATTACTGAGAGAGAATTCAAATGTATTAATTTAGAATCATTCTGCATAATATGATGCTTTCCGTTACCTGCATTTGATAGTCCAACTAAAGGCACAGTTTTCATTAGGAGAGCATCTTAATGCTTCTGATTTCTAAAAACTGAGTGAATAAAAACAATTTAAACATAAAAACCAAAATAAAACAAATGAAACAGTCAAATAACTAATAATCACTTCTACAACCCAAAGTACACAAATAGTTACAATATTTTGATTAATATTACTATGAGGATGTCTACTCCTACAACAGTCACTACTTTATGTTGAACATAACTACAAAATAATTTTCACTAGAAAATAGTTACTTTTCCTATTGGCTCAAAACACTGCCTGCCACAGAAATGTTCTTTCACAACTATAAGAATAAATTGATATTCCACTCATCAGATTCAGAACCCTGCAGAGTGATTCCCATTCAATCTATCTTTCTCATTGCCTGGCAAGTGCAAGTTGCACCCCTGCTGCCCACGCTTGCAGCTCTTTCTTCCCTCATGCAGGATCAGTCACAGTGTCTGCTTAAAAATAAAGACAGAAAAGGAGGAAGAAAAACCCATTTACAAGCATCACAGCAATCAATATGTGAAAGAAGGATTTCTATTTTCTTCCTTTAATATTATCAACATATATCTGCTCTGTCAATGACTTAAATTTATCTTCTCAATCTCAACTCTTTAGGATTACAGATAGAAAATTTCAGTTATTGATCAATTTCAAAAGAACATGTTTGGGTTTTTTTTCTTTCTGAAGAGTAAAAAACACTAAAGAAACATACTTTGAACCAAAAGTGAAAAACTTAAGGAGAGACATAAGTAACTATATGTCTCTCCAGATTGCGTTTAACAATTCCTAGCTCCTCACTACACCTGTGAGGAATAATAAGCCACTTCTACAAAGAAGACATTCAAAGTATTCATGTTCAGGGATCTGAATATCCCTTAATCGCATAAGTTATTCAGGGTGGCTTCAGAATCCCTTCATGACCCAAAACCTTGCAGCCATCCATTTTAACAAATGTTCCTTGCTCTTTAGCACAGCTTTAGAGTGAGTGATACTTCCCTGCTCCCCAACCCCTGCTTCAGCTTGTACAGTACTTAACTCCATTCATCAATGTGTCCATCTGTGTGGTTGATGCTGCACCCACCACCTACAGCTCAGCTTCTTAAACCTGACAGGTTTAATTTATTGTTCTCCCCTCCTCCAGAAGTACCACAACTCATTTGCTTAAACAGTAAAAGTGTGATTTTTTTACTTTAAAATGCTATATTACAGGCACTGTGTAATATAATTCTACCTACCCTGGACACCCATTTACATTAAACAACTTTAAACTGGACTCATACTCTGTCTAAACCAAGAATAATTCTGCTAAACAAGAAAATCACATAACAGACATAATAGACCTCTTTATGTATTATCTACTGTCTGGTGCTGAGGAGCAACACTGGGGCATGTAGGAATAGCACAAGTGGTAATGTCTATACACTGAAAGAAGTTAGATTTAGACCAGATACAGAAAAATTCCTCACTATTAGGGTGGTGAGGCTCTGGAACAGGCTGCCCAGAGAAGCTGTGGATGGCCTTTCCCTTGAAGTGTTCAAGGCCAGGCTGGATGGGCCTTTAAGAAACCTGGTCTAGTGGAAGGTGTTCCTGTCCATTGCAGGGGGGTTTTACTACATGATTTTAAGGTTCTTTCCAACCCAAACCATTCTATGAACAAGGCTTGAAATAGTCCAGCTGTCTTGATAATTCTAGTGCTAGGATTTTTTGCCCTTGATTCTGCAGCCAAAATATTTTCAAAAGCATAAATAACATATCTGTGGTTACAGATTCTAAGGCATAGCACACATGGACAGAAAACTGTGTTATGCAGTGGTGCTCAGGATTACAAGTACCATCTATATAGTATTTAAATTAAAATTAAAGAACTATTATCTCGAACTAGTTTTGCTATTGTGGTTACTCTAGGTCACTTTTGACAAAGACTGTGATGTTTTTAGATGGTGTTGTTGATCAGGTGCTAAAAGAGCGCTGGTTTACAATTCATTAGTTTTTAAGAGAAATATCTATGTCTGTGAATCAGTACCCCATAAAAGTTCTGTATTCTGGCACTGGTTAATAGCTATGGCATGTCTCTGAGAGAGAGAATTCCTTTAGATCATGTAGACAACTGTCAGCTTACTGTATGTAATCTTCCAAGTACTCCTTAGATAGATGGAAGAGCACCTATCAGCACCAATTTTCTTACTCCTGCAGAGGGAGAGGAAAGGAGAAAAAAACAAACAAAAAAGACAGAAAGGCTTTTCAGCTTGATATTATCTTTTCTGCCAGTATGATGTCTTCTGAGTTTATGAATTATGTCTGATAACATCAGAAAATGGGAAGATAGAGCTGACAAGCTGACAAGCTTTTATCATGTAGAGGTCTGCTCAGATAAAACATATAGCAACAAGTGTATAGTAAGATGATAAAAGAGCAAAAACAGGTTGTCAAACAGTTAGCCATGGAGGATCATCTGCTACAATATACTAACTAATTCTATTGATATTCTCTTCTCTTGAAAGAACGTAAAACTTTTTCTTTTTTCTCCTTGCTTACCACTGAAGGCTAAGTTTAGGTCAGGAGTGCTTCTCCTCAAATCTCACACAGTTAGCTCAGGGTAGAGCCTGCCTAGGCAGTGACATCCATGCATGCCACAGTAAGTCCAAACCACCAGTACCATTTCTCTTACACACTCACTGGGCAACAGGTCTGTACTCTGAGGTCACCCATACTGGCAAATATGCAGAAATTCACTGAACAAGTATCAAAATCTGCTTAGATAAACTTCATGGGAGAAGAGGGCAAAACTGATAAAATATAAAACCCAGTTCAACAACATTGCACCAGCTAAATGTACTAAAAGAAAGAGCACAGTCTCCATTTTGGCTGCATATGGTTTGTGTTTACCCTCGTTCTTCAAAACTTGACCATATTTTTCAACAATACTGATGTTCCCTAAATGCTAGTTTTAATTTATAATACTCTCTTACATCTGATCAAATCCAAGGATTGTCGACAGGGACTCCCACTGGGGGAAAAGTTCCCTTCTCAATTAGGAAGCAATTTAGCTTTTTTATATATTGCAAGTGATGATTTTTACAGCATGAAAATATTCAAATTTTACGTAATATATAGTTTGTTTTACTTATTAATCTGCTTTTTTTCATAGACATATTAAACCCACAGAGACAGATACCGTTATTGCTGTATTGGAAATAAACCAAACAGTTTAAAACAAAACTTTGCTACTTTCATTGCCATCTATAAATGAAAGCATTTTTAAAACATAAAAGATTATTTGTGCTATTGCTCAAGGCAAGAAAACCAAAGAAATTTAAAGTGTGAGGTTTTCTAGTCTGATAATTCGCACATATAATAGAACATTTTACAGATGGAAATTTAATATAAAACAGACATATCCAGGATGAAATATATGTGCCAGAATATCAATGAAAAAAATTGTCAATAATACTGCCAAAAGTAGTTTTACTAACTACTGTAATGTTATTTCACATTATTTAGCCTAGCATGACAGAAGTTCTCTTATATTATTTATGCTGGCATTATATTTCCCCTTATGCCTGTAAGAAAACAACAAATTCAACTTGATTCCATAAAATAGTCTGATAGGCAAAGAACTGACAATAACTTCTCTTTCTGCCATTAGGAAGTCAGTAATGTTCCAATTTTAATACCTTTTCCTTTTCTATTAATGTTCATAAACATCAGCAGTATAGACTCTTCCTTACTTTTTCTTTCTTCCTTCCTCAGTTACTCTGATGTGGGTCTCATAAAATAGTACCTACAGGATAATACATAATCTATTTGTTCTCCATTCAAACCACCAGAAAGCATCTCTTACTGGATATGACTGCATAAATAATAAGCCATGCTGGGTGAAAACACAAAGTACTGTGAGGAAGAAAAGTAATATAGAAAAATGGAGAAGAGTTATTTGAAGAGAGAGAAAAACAGTAAACAAAACTACAGCAAAAAATGCTAAAAGAGAAATTCTTAAATAAACAAAAGCATGTTACAAAAGGTAAAACAGCAATAATCAGTATTTCTGGGATGGTAACACACAGGGAATTGCAGTTCAACTTTTAGGGCTCTGTATTTTGATGTCTTCATTCTGCAGCACACAAAATTTGGAAAATTCTCTGAGTATTTCAAAATTTATTTCCAACTGTTCAGAAAAACTGAAAAATCAGATACCTAAGGCTTCACCTTTTCCTCTGCTTAATTACTCCTAGAGAGCCTACATTTTCATACAACTGGGGCCCTTGCTGGTGCCTCAGCTGGACACCCCTGACACTCTGCATACCATAACACAATATGGATCCTAATTTACCTGCCTAATTTAATCTTCAAAGTCATGACTCTGCAAGACAAAAAATTCACTACTCAGGTTCATGGCTGAACATACTTCCAAATACTTTGCTTTAGAAGACCAACCAAAAACTCAGCTTTAAAATCCCAAAATCACAATGCAGTAAGAGTGATAAAAATGCTGTGCTTACATGGAAAAAGGAAGAAATAATGTATTGAGAGATGAGAAAGAAATAGATATTTTCTGCCCCCACTGTGGGGCAAAAAAAAAAAAAAGGCATTTCATAATTTCCTTGGGAAAGCACAAGAAAAGAAGGATTTTTTTTCATTTTAAAAATCCTGAGAGCAAACAGTGTACTTTTTCCATTGGCATTTTTCCTTTTCTATTTCATCATTTAGCTCAACTTTTATTTTTATTGCAGTCTTTATAAGTTCAGGCATATATAAATAACTGTGTCTTTTGATATCTAAATTACTTTGGTACGACAGTAAATTGTGGTCTCTAATTGGACTTGTGTCTAGTCTGCTGATCAAATACAGAACCTCCTTGTAGAAAGCAGCTGGAAAGCTGGAAAGGAACAGTCAAAAGGAACAGATAGAAGGAACTTAGGAGTAAAGTGACCAGAGGCAAAACTTACAGCTCTATTGTGAAGAAAAGGTT
>WBNO01030654.1:278-27731 GCA_013400575.1 Peucedramus taeniatus
CTCCACTGGATTTCTCTCCAGAGGAAGACTGAACTCATTTTCGTCACCATCGGACTTTCCTACAGGACTATTTTCACTTCATAGAACTGCATTTACTGCTCAAGGAGGATTTCATCTGGACTGCTTTCACCACCCTGATTCCCAGGGTGTCAGGTCACATCCCTGACTCTGTCAGGGCATTTTCTGAGGTTTTGTTGTTTCTTTGTTTTTGCTTGTCTCTTAGTGCTACTACATTTGTATTTGTCTTTGCTTTGTCTAATATTCCTAGGAAAGAACTGTTATTCCCACTCCCAAATCTTTGCCTGAGAGCCTCCAATTGCAAAATTATAATCATCTGAGGGAGGGGGTTTACATTCTCTATTCAAAGGGAGATTCCAGTTTTTCTTGCTAGCAAGTACCTGTCTTTCAAACCAAGACAAGTATAAAGCTGTTCTACATCTGGTGCTGAGACTGCTGAACATCTTGTTTGTCAGTCTTTCACTCTTTTCTCTAAAGGCAGATCTCTCGACCCCATCTGGGTCATTTGGTATACCAAGCTGCCTGCTAAACTTGTGTACCATTCTGTCAGTGTAGCTACAATCTCCTCATATGATTTTAAAATGGTAGTGTAATCAGGATATGTTTTATTGAAAAAAACTACAAGAAGGTAAGGGTCCTGTTTATTGTGGAAAGAGTAGTTGCAGAGCATTACAAATGGTTTTACAGACACAGGAGACAGCAGACAAGACGTCTTTTGTCTACACCATGTTAGTTAAATTTAACTGAAAGTTGATTAAGGTGTTTCTTGCCTGAACATATGTTGAATGCCTTAGTTAAGAAAAAAGCGTGTATGAGTGTGTTGGTGAAGCATGCATGAGTGTGTTGGTTTTAGTCTTATGCTGCTCCAGGTAGCAATAACAATCCGACGATGGCCACTGGTATTATTTTAAGAACTTGAGATTTTCCTAACCCCTTGTGCTTTTTTTGTTGCTGAAATTAATGCCATTTTAATTTCCTCTGCAGTCCTGGAAGAGTGTGGACAAGATATGCATAACGTGTACAGGTTTGACCTGATGTGAAGATTGTTTGAGAATTGATCATTTTCCACAGGTGTTTTATTACCTGCTCAATAAATAATCTCAAAACTAAATTTTTAAGAGACTTTGAAGGTGAATAACTCCTTCTGTAAACAAATCTAGGGGCAAAAGATGTGTTGCATTGCATATGCCTGTTGCTCTTGAGATGTCATGAACGTTAGGGAGAAATTGTTCTGTTTTGGCTTTTCTGAGTTGTGATTTTGAGCTGCTCTGTGTTTTAGCCCAGGTAAATCTGGTGTAACTTGTGGGTCCAAAGTAAAGCTTTGGCAGAATTTCTGTAGGTTTTGTAAAGCCTCATTGTTTGGGTCACCAGATGCCCAGAGATACATGCACGTAGCAGAGGGCAGGAATAAGAATCAACTGGAGACCTTTCTCAGTGTTTCCTAAACAGGGTGCTGACTTGAAGGATGCTTGGAGAGTTTTTCCATCACATTTCAGTAAATGGCTTGAGGTGGCCTGGGTAACAGAGGACCAAGGTGTCATTCCCATTTTCCCTGTTTTTCTTTTCTCACTGGTGGATATTTCTTCACTTTTGTTCTACTTTAATATGAAGCACACTGATGTTTCAGAACAAGACTTGACTTCTGACTTTAGGGCTTCCAGGGTCAGGGTGCTCGGGGCCTGTGAAATGATCACAAGCTGAGCGAAATTTTTTTAATAATCACAGGAAGCAACCAGTAAATAAGAAGTTAAAAAGTATCTTTGTCAGAAAGACAAGATGGTCTCAGTAAGGGTCAGCTTCTGTAGTCTGCTGTCTCTGCAGGAGATGCATGCCTAAGAGGAAGAATATAATACATATCCTTTGACACATCAGATATCTATCATGCAAAACTAGACCTAAAGTGTATTTTTAATGTAACTCAGTGTTTTTCTAAAAAATCAAAGGGTATTAGCACCTGATTTAGGCAGAGGCAGTTTGATATTTGAGTACTACTAAAAGCAGTTTGATTAAATAATTCCTACCCTGAAGGACGTATCATTGAAATAAACCCTGACCTATTTCATTACAGTAATAATTTGTAAGGTTTTATTTTGTTAATCATTTCCTTTCTCTTAAACTTTATATCCATACGGCATTTAGTAACTGCAGTGAGCTCAAAAAAGAAACACAGCAGCTGAGGGGCAATTACTGTCTTATGACAAACGCATTTTTGATCACTTCACTTTCTTCTCTGATTCATGTGGGGATGATGATGAGGTTGATAGAGCAGCTACACCATATAGGAACTGTACCACCTCTACATTTCCTTTGCAAGTTTTTGGATTAACTGATTCATGAAATTTTAAGTTACAGTTGTTATGGAGACCTGTTGCACAGCTGCTCCTTTGCATTTGTGCCTCTTACAGGAGAGCGGTGTGAAGCATATGGCTTTAATTTGGAGTGGTTTCTGCCTATGCCCTCTGAATTTTATTTTGCCTGCAGGGAACAAGAAAACAAGCAAAAATATCCAAAAATATTTGTGTTTTCAATTAATATCATCTTTGTCAACTTTCCATGTTCAGTGCTGTGAGATCTATCATGATGGCTTGCAGTCATCTCAGCCAGAGCTTGCCACTTCATCATGGTATAAGGCTCCTGGTGGAAATGGGATGTTCTGGCATTAAACAGAAGAAGCCAATGGAAGCTGATACTAAGCAAAGTCTTGTTCATGGATGTTCATACCATTGTGTGGGAGGAGCTGCTGCTCTCCCAGGAAAAGGCATAGAACAACGTTCGGCCTTCCCAGGCAATACCCATCCAGGTGCTCTGTTGTCTGAAGCTGCTGAGGGAGGTAGCATAGGAAAGACATTGCTGCTCTACCTTGTCCCTTGATTGGAATGCACTTTGTTGGGAAACATGAAGTGAAAGAGAGAAGATATGAATTTTCACATATGAAATTGATATAAAAGGAGGATCATTTTTATTTAAAAAACTTTGGTGGCCAAATTTTGGTCTTCATTCCAAATTTCTTCTCACCATAAAAATGAGGCTGTGTCTTGGAAATCCTTCATTAAACAAACAGGTAATGCTTGGTTGCAGTTTTCAAATACATGCCACATCAAGTAAAAATTTTATTGATCTCTGCAGCTTTTTGATCTACATTTTCTCATGTCTGTGATTGTAGGATGTTAAGACAAATAGGGTGAATTTGCAGTATCAGGCTCAAATACACAAAAACTGTTACCCAGTTACTGCAACATAGGCACACATTTTCTGTACCTTGTTGTGTCATAGATTACTAGGGAAATAATTGAAAGTGATGAAAATGTGTGGAAAATAAAATTTCACTAATAAATGTATTAAGTTTTATGTCTTTTGTTTATAGGTCAAATTAGAAATGGTAAATCATAAGCCACATGTTAGAATGTATCTTAATATTTAGTAATTTAAACTTTGTGTAATTGTGGTTTGAAATTAAATGTGTATGTGATAATATCTGCATGTAAATTACTTTTTGAATGCACAGCACTAAAAATAATTGTTGGGTCATTGTGTTTTGTTAATTGCTAATTACTGATTTTGAAAAACTCAAGCCATGATTCATGAACACATCTCAGTTTCTTAATTCTGTTATCCCTTGCACACTGTAGTCAGGGATTTATTTTCAGAATCAGTTTTCTCTATTTGATGGTAAATTGTGGAACTTTCCCAACTCCAAGCTTATAATAATTTTATGAAATTTAACAAAAAGTGAGAATTTCAAGTTGATGGAATTTCAAGTTGATATATTTAGTTTACAGAAAATAAGAAGTTTCTAGTACAACGCCTCCTTTGAGTTTTTCTGCCAAATTTTATGGGTTTACAATTATTTTGCTTTAAAAATAATGTTTTTCCTTGTCATTGCCTGCATGAAAGACCCACACAGAAGACCTGGCCCTGGTAGGTTACTGATAGGTGCCATAATAATGATGATAGACAGGCACCTGCTGAGCTACCTGCAAGTCTCTGAGGCTGTGTCATTATTCTGGCAGATGCGAAATGCAATTCAAGAAACTTAATGGCTAGGCTATGAACCTGTCATTAGTTTTTCATTAATTTAATTTCCTGAAATCTCAGACTGAATGATTTGTTATATTTGGCTTTTTATAATACTTATATAAATTTATCTACTTATTTTTTAATTCACCTTCCTGGAAAATTGATGGGTGGGTACTGTGGACATGCAACTCTTAATTCCCTGGGATGAGATATTAAATCAAAATATGTCTACTGATGTGTGGTAGAAATAACATAAGGTCTGTGATGGCTGTAGGAAGCATGGGAGAGAGCTAGAAGTAGAGAGCTATGAAGGAAAACATCTCGGTGACCAGGATCCTTATTGTGAAGACAAAAGCAAAATACCACTGTGCTTTAAAAGCTTTGTGAGCATTTAACTGGGAAAAAAAAAAAAAGACACCTTAGACATTGAAAGTCAGTTGGGAGAGCAGTATGGGATGCTGTCTTGAAGGTTTATGGGGACTTGGCTTGTATTTCCAGTCTTTGGACAAGTCATCTCACCCAACCCTACCTGGTTTAGGTCTCAGATTTTTCTGTGTTGGACACTTAAAATAGCATGTTTTTGAGGCAGATCTGACTTAGTGCTCACATTCAGAAAAACAAGTCTGAAAGTGAAAATGAAATCTTAATTCTGTTTGGTTATTTATTTCAGCTATTCTTTTTGTCCTTCTTGGAAAAGTACTCGTTCATCTGAAGAAGATCAAATGAGAAATGAGGGTGGACAAGAGAAACTAATGGAGGAACCAGTGGTAGGTTGTATAAAAAAGGTTTGGACAGGAATAGGGTCTCTAGCCTTGATGCTGATTTTTTTTAGTGTTCCTGTTACTGATGTGGGCGCACAAATTAAGTATGTGCTCCTGAAATTGGATCCTGGCATTAAGTGATGGAGTCACCACAGGTATTCAGAAGTAGAATTTCTGCAGTAATAGAAAGTAAAGGAAATAATGCAGGCTTCAGGACAGTTAGGCATTGACAGGTCAGTCATCTGCATTTGTGCACAAAAGAGTGATCTCATCAACAGAGAACAGCAGGGCTGGAGAAACCCTTGGACAACTGGCTTCATTACCATTCATTGGCTGTAAGTGAATGACCAGGTAACATAACAGGAGTCAGGAATGTCCAGCATGCTGCTATGATTCATCTGAGGTAATTTGAGACATTTGGGAAGATTAAGTCAAGAAAGAGATATGGGGAAGAGGTGTTCATATACTTGAATCAATAGGAAGCATATTTTGCCAGAAACGATGGATCCTCAGACCTGCTGTGACATGGTGCCAATATAGACAGGTCCTACCTGTCATAAGCACAAACATCAATATAGCCATAAAGATACTATACACATTCTTTAGGCTTATCAGCCTTAAAAAGAGCTATGTTAATTGCTAGTCCTCTTATGTTAACTTTAGTAGCTATACCTAGAAAGAGAAGGTTCAGCATCTGCTTTGTATTTACTGTAGAAACAGAGCTTAAAAGCATGGCTTGTTCTGCCTGGTAAAGGAAAGCTTAGAGGGATTGGTAGCACTGAGCAAATGCATCAGGAGAATTAACAGCAGGGAGGGAGAGCCTTATAAGCCAAAGAACAGTGTCAGCACAGGAACAAATGGATTAAAACTGGTCATGACGAAATTTAGGGTGGGGTTAGGTTTCTCACCATTGGATTAGGAAGTCTTGCTTGGGAAAAGGATTGGGGCAAAGCTGCTGCCAAGCATGAGCCACGGCAAGAGTTATGTGAGTAATTTGCTGAGACTGTTGCTCCTTGGTGTGACCCAGGAGACTGTGTTCCTATGAAGGACATCCTATGCAGGTGCATATTTTCAGCCGTGAACAACTGGAAACAAACACCTTTTGGAATAATTTGTCTGGAGCCAATGCTACTCTGACTCAAGGCTCACTGCACTGGAAGAGCTGAGTTTTAACCAAAACCAGGTCAAACCTCTAACATCAGTGTTGGCAAACAACTTTTTTCTGTCCTCTTTAGTCAGAATCATAGGATCAAAGAATATGCTGAAATGGAAGGGACACATCAGGATCATCAAGTCCAACTCCTGGCATAGGACGCCCCAAGAATCACAATATGTACCTGAGAGTGTTATCCCTATGCTTCTTGAGCTCTGTCAGGCTTGGTGCTGTGACCATTTCCCTGGGAGCCTATTGCATTGTCCAACCACTCTCTGTGTGAAGAACCTTTTCCTGATATCCAAACGAAATCTCCCTCAACTCAGCTTTCTGCCATTTTCTCAGATCCTCTCACTGGTCATAAAAGTGAAGAGGTTCCTCCTCATCCCTTCTTGAGGATGTTGAAGACCACAATGAGGTCTCCCCCTAGTCTCCTTTTCTTCAGGCTGAACAGACCAAGTCACCTCAGCCGCTCTTTGTACAGCTTACCCTCAAGGCCCTTTATCATCATCATTACCCTACTGTGCATGATCTCTAATAGCTTTATATCTTTCTTACATTGTGATGCCTAAAACTGCCCCCAGCACTCAAGGTGAGGCTTCCTCAGTGCAGAGCAGAGCGGTACAGTCCCCTCCCTTGTCCAGTTGGCTGGATCCTGGCTGCCGGGGCACTGCTGACTCATGTTCAGCTTACCATTGACCAGGACCCTCAGGTCCTTTCCACAGCACTGCTGTCCAACCTCTTGTTCCCTAGTCTGCACACACAACCAGGTTTGTCCCATTGACTTTGAATAACAGGAATTTGGGAGCAGACTTGTTTTTGGAAACAGTGGACTCTTTTTTTGCTAATGCTTTTTGAAACACACAAGCTTGAGGTAGAAAGCAACAGGCATAGCAGATCCTGTGGTGAGAGTTTGCAACTGTAAGAAAATTAAATGGTAGATTGAGCAAAAAATCCTGAAATATGCATGTCACTGTTTGCTGTACTGGAAACAGCTTCTTGATCACATTCGTCTTTTACTGATCTATAAAGAAAGTGTGCGCGTGTATGTGTTTATACACGTATATGTATTTGTATGCATATATTGCCCATTCTAACACAGAGCAGATAAACATTTTAGGCTACTCAGCCTAAATAAATACACTGACAAGCATACACTGGCATCATTAGTTCACTTGCTAACATTTATTGTTATTATCCATTTACATTGTGGTAGGAATCACATAGCAGTGCCTTGTTCTAAAGAGCTTGCAGTCTGGACGGATGCTCTAATGGGAAGAGACAGAGGAATGATGAACAGTTGCAACACAGTTCATAGCATCATAGCTGTATGTCCTTTTAAATTTTTTGGTGGTTTATTGTAAATGCCATGTAGGCATCCCCTTCCTCAGTTCATCTGAAGCCCTGCTAGCCTTGCTGCTGGATGATAGTACAGGATGGCAGCAGTGAAAGCCTAAGCATTGGTCAGTTCCAGAACAGACTCATTTTGAATATTCATCCCTCCTTGTTACCTTGCTCTAGACAAGATGCTCAGCCTCATTACATTTCGCTTCCTCTTAGTCATTTGCTAATCTGGTATCTCATGCTTCATTCAGCTCAGGCCATGATTGGGGGCTAGCTGTGTATGTGTACTTTCCCCACTTCTTTCCAAAAGGTGAGGACAATGTTTCCTGGAATTTTTTACTGAATAGTAATTCTTGGTACCACCCATCATTACTTTTTTGTCTCACTGTCTCTCTTTTTTGTCTCACGTTTTCTAATTTGACACCAAAGTTGGCATGTTAATTATGAAATTAAACAAAGAACTGTATATGAGTTGGAAGTTAGGGTTACTTGAAAATCCAATTACTTGGAAATACATGTTTGTAGCCTATGGGATTTGGTGGTCAAAGGCACAGCACTTTCTGCATTTCTTTGCAGAAGTTTTTCTAGAGTTGCATCATCTCACTAGTTTTATATTTTTATAACTTCTTTTCATCATTTTAAAATCCATACATTACAGAATGAACATTTAGGTTTCTGCCTGAGGAGTTTTTTGATCTTTAGCAGTTGTTCTCATAGTTTCATCCTCTTGTTTTTTTGTAGCTCAGCTTATGTAACTAGGTGTTCTATTTTTTAAATTTATTTTTTATGTTTATCTGAATTCAGTTCTATTTGTCAACATTTCTTTGACAAAATGCTGAGGATTGAACTCAGTATTCTAGCTGCAGTTAACATAATTAGCTCAGGATGAACTTAAGTATCTTTGTTCTTCTGTGCAGCATTTTGGTCAATGCAACCTAAGTGGTACTAGATTTTTTTTTTTCTGAAGTTTCTTTGACTTTAGTACCTGCTAATGTTCATATATCTCTCAAAGTGTTTTAGTGCTCTCAATTTTCCTTTCCCCAGTGGTACTGAATGTACTAAATGTGAATGTAGTAGATTATTTCCTCCCAACACCCCTCCCCCCAAAACAATATTATCTCACAGTCTTCCTCATTAAATCCCGCTGTGTTGTGGCCCTTGTTGCGCATGATGACAAACTGGATTGTAATAATCCCTTTTGTGCTACAGGTCTCAATCTTGGAAGCTTGTTTTGTATTTCTTTCATGCCTTACTTCTCTTGGCAGTTTCTCCCACTTTAATGTCACCTGCAAATTTAATTAATTCCAGATAATTAATGAAGATGTTAAATAAAACCATATTTGGCATCTATCCCTATATCTGGCTAGAAATTTCCTTCTGACTCAGCAAATTCCTTGGTATTATTTTCCTTTCCTGCATTATTTTCACTGTTTTAAATTCTGCAAGACAATATAACTTATCAGTCAGTTTATTTTTCATTTCAAATTCCAGCTTTGAAAGGAAAAACAAAAGCCAAAGCACAAGACCATATTCAAAGAACATGTCACTCATCCTTTCAGCTGTTGGCAGATAGACGTCATCCCTTGAGCCTCTCAAAGCTGATGGGCAACATCTCTATACAACCATCTCCTTAAAATGTGTAGAGCACACTGTTGATTGTGATAGTTAATTTCAGAACCCAGAGCAACTCATTTTCCTGATATTAATTGAGAAAATTGTGCTTTTAGAGCTGCAGAATTGAACTGAGATTTTAATGCAATATGTCAAAGTGCAGGGGTAAAATTGTCTCATAAACACCTGAAAAATGAATAGTTTAATTAGTTATTTTTCTCTTTTCCATTTGTAAGTCAAATTAAGTCTAATAATGAATCTCAGTATCGTACAGTATTAGGATAGAAAGGGCATGAGGTTTTTACTTTGATTGAGCCAAGGCATTTTATTTGCTTGTCAATATCTGTATTATATATTGTCTTAGAGTGGCTCGAGACATCGGACAGGAGTAATATATCTTAAAAAAATTCAAAATAAAATAATCCCTGCCACCGCCCTTTCAGTCCCTACCCCTGTGGGCACATAACTGCCAGTGTTTTACAAGATGTTAAAGTACAGCGATTATATTATCTCATCCTTTTAAAAAAAGGCATTGTTAATTTAACCCTCAGTAATCTTATTTCACCTCGCCACCATTGCCATCTACAGCCAGCAGACTTTTATTTTAAACCAGCTGTTGAAGATAACCTAGTTTAAAGAGTTCACAGCTGAACGTGAGGGATTCATCATTATATATTTACTGTCTGGGGCTGATATAGCTGTAAGGTTTTTCAGATGCCATTGATCTATTGCGCATGTTCCTTCCCTGGTTGCAGGACGTGCTTCTATTTGCATAAGGCCCTGGGCAAGGTTCTTTCTTGCATTGATTGGCCTGTCCAAGGGAGCCTGATGTGCTCCTGCATTGATCACCCTGTCTTTTCTTGGAAGGCAGTGTTATACTGAGTTCATCTCAAACATTCTAGGGAAAACTCTACTGCAGATGTTGCAATTTTATTCAGATGTTCTTTTGAGTATAGTCCTTTCCTTCTTTTTCCTTTTCCGGGATAACTTGCTTTGTGGAGTTTTGTTGTTTGGTTTTTTCCCCCACTTAATTTGAATGTGTTTCTGCAGTTATAGTGAAGCATAGACCGGAATGTACTGAAAAGCTACTGAAATGGAATGTACTGAAAGTATTACATTTACACCAATTATTCCATGCTCTGTTTTTGGTTTTTTTTTTCCTTTAAAATAATGCCTATAGCTTCCAGCAAAAATCAAAACTACTCTGTCTTCAAAGAATTCACAGTTGTAACAGGAGAATTATTCTAAGAATATATGGTGTCTTAGCTTAGATTAATATTATCAGTTTGTAACTTGTATGATTTGTACTAGTTTTCTTCAGTGTTAGAATAATAGTTCTAAAATGGCACCTTCAGCATAAAACTGCGTTTGGATTTTGGTTTTCTAGAGGCATACTCCAAAATGGATCATGTGGGTAAATTGCTGAGCAGACCAATGACTGATCAGAGGGGACAAATACTTCCTTACAGTGTCCTTGGGTTGCCAACGTAGTGTTTTGGGGGCTGTCTTTCCAAACCCAGGTTAAGCAACAGAGTTCTTAGGGTGAAATGTGGTTATACTCAAAGGGTGGCTCATAGCTAATGAATAAGTTGACATATGAACTTTACCAAGCATGTGATAGTGCTGCATGTCAGTAAAAACAAAATATTATGAAAGAGTTTCTCTCCTATAGAGGACCAGAACAAAGAGCATCACAGCGATGTTCCTTGATTGCTTTTAGAAAAATTTCCTATGGATGTTTTTGTGAAATTTCTGGAATTTTCTTCAAAATAAATAAATATTCAGAGCTACATAGCGAAGGTCATGTTAATGCAGTAACATAAACTGTGCAGGCTTTTTTTTTTTGCTTTTTTTTTTTGGTTACTTGAATAATAGTTCCATGTCTTTCACTGAAGCAAGAATGTTTCCTATTGCATTGTGATACTCTGGTCTAGGGAACATATTCCTTTGGTCATTTTGTGAAACAAAACTCAGATAAGTATAATTCAGGTAGCATATATGAAATATCATCTTCATTATCATGCAAATGTGGTGAGAATGTAACATTTCCCAAGATGTCATTTTACTATTAGGATCTTTAGAAAAGGGTCTCTCAAAGCCACAAAGCTAATATTCCAGAAGAAAGCTATATAATACCTAAAAATTGTGTGTCCTTATTTTATATGAATAATAAATATAGCCAAGCCATTATTAAAATCACAAAAGAATGTGTTGACCTGTTGGAACAAGGATCTTTTTTGATTTTTGCATCAATTATGAATTTTGAACTTTCCCTAGCATAGAGAATGAGCATGCAAATACAGATTTCAAAAAACTGCAGGGATAAAAGAAATAGGATCATAACTGGAAATCTGATCTATTTTGTTTCAGTACATAAATTGTATCTGTGGGTATTTATACTGATACATATTTTGTTATACATAATGATATCCTTTGTGAGTGCTGTATATTTTGTGTGTCTGCATTGTGCATGTATTTTGCATCTGCAACACTTTTCATTTTTCTTAAGCTCCTTTTGCTGATATTTCAGTTAATGAAGGTAGAAGATGGGCATGGGCTAAATGTGGAGTAACCTCTTAAATGGGGAGTAGACCTTGATTTTAATTCTAAAATAAAAGAAGAGCTTGAGTGTCTCGTAGCAGCCCATTATCTGTGTTATTCAGTTACAGGAAAACGTCATACTTGTGTATGTGTGTAAACTATGCAGGGCTTCAAGACCTAAAAAAATTCTGGTAGCAGAAGAGACCTTTTGCAAGCAGTTTCAGTTTTGGAAAAAAAAATGGGACATGACTTTTTATAATCAAATTAAAATAAAGAAAAGAAATCTAATCTCTTACTTCAGGCAGAAATAGTCTCTAGGAAAAAATGTATCCATAGCATGCATTGTGTTGTTAAACAAAGTGGATGCCTTAGTAAAACGTGATGAAGATATATGTAGATACTTTCAGATACCCACCATGGATGTTGTAGAATGAGCTTTTTCTCAGCAGATATTTGCAGCCCAAAGTGATGATCTGGATGTGTTGAAATAAGTGTTTTGAATGAGTTTTAATAATTGCTTGATTGCTGGGCATCAGGAATGAAAGCAAGTCCTCTTCTGCTCAGTCTGAGTGAAATAGAACAGCACAATGTGAAAACTGATATTTTAAAGTTTTCCTGTTTTCCACAACAGAAGTGACAATTTTCTGATGACGGACTGATAAAGAATGAAATTTCAGAGTCTCTGGTAATTTCAACGTCTGTGGGTCTGGCTTGGTGGTTTTGTGGGGGGTTTGTTTTGTTTTGTTTTTGTTTTTTTTTTTATAAAATTGTGATATTTAGAGACAAAAAATTACAGTGGATGTTTGAAGTGTCATTTCTCTTCCACTTGCCACTAGGACATTTTCATTTTACAAGCACATTACTGAAGTTAAGGGGTAGTTCTGTGCTGTTTTGCTAGAGAGACACTTTAAAAGTTCAGGTACTGCTAATGTGACAGATACCATGTACCAATTACGAATGTTTTCTGCTGCTTCACTCTTACCTACATATATGTGGTATCTCCCCTCCATTCAAAACCTCTTGATGATCTAAATGGCACACTTCCATCACTCATTAGGTACTCTAAGTGCATTTTATAAAAGTCGCTGAACTTTATTTATGCTGAATTTTTTTGAGGTAAAATGAAGTGTTTAAACGACAAAGACTTGATCAGGAACTGCTCGACACTTGTAATCTGGTGCAGCAGTCAGAGGAGGGATTTGATAGAGCCTCCCTGTCTGACTCGAGAAATGCTAATTTTCTTCACATTCTTGTTTTAAGGAGAGGCTGCTTTGAGCCTGATACAGACTGCTTACCACCAGATTTAGTGGGGTCAAAGTTTTAGGCCTACTCATTGCTGGAGGGGTAACGGGTGTTGGTGTTCCTAACAATAGTGCGTGATGAAGGCAAAACAATTAGAATCATCCTGTTCTACAGACTCTCATGTTACTTCCTATCATCTTTCTTTCCAGGAAAAAAGCCTCCAAAGCAATTGTCCTATTTAAATAAAGGCTAAATCCTTTTTCTGGCTGGGCAAAACTGATTTTTATCGAATTGCATGGAAAATAACGATTTTTTAATTTGCATTGCTTTGAATTGCACTTCTTTTATATGTACTCAATACCTTTTTGTATTTTGCAGTATTCTCCTAAGTAAAATCTAAGTAAAGTTTTCATTCTAATTGTGAAGCAAGTGCTGCAGAAAAAAAAGAAATTTGAAATTTCAATGTCACTATATTTAGTAGATTCACATGAATTGTGGAAAGGAATAGCAAGTCTATAGTTGGTAACTGCAAAAAAATTAAATGTTGTTATATAATGCACACTCCTTGGGGTATCTTACTTTGATTTTGAAAATCTTTGTTGCTTCTGCTTCTTTTTCATACAGCCTAAGATGCCTTTTTGCAGCTTAAACAAATATTTCAGATTCAGGTAGTTTAGGAGACACATCCTGTAAGGAAAAGCATCTGCCTGTATTCAGTAATGCATACATGCCACAGTGTGCTGTTCTATCATCTCCCTTCATACATCTCATACAGCTCCACACGGGATTACATGTTGTACATAGTATCAGTATAAAATTCGTAATAAGTTTTAGCAGAGTAATTTTCTATAGCAGCAAAGACCTATTGATGCTGGTAATACAGGAGGTGTGTTTTAGTTCTTCCCTGCTTCACCCTGACCTCTCACATATTGACGCTCCACTTCAATTACTCCTCTTCCACCCAGATGTATCCCAAGTGAAACTTTTCCAGCCTGTCAGCAGCAAACACTTGGTGCCTGCTCTCACACAGCAGCCTGCATCTATCCCTTTCCTCCCTTTTCTGCAAAGCCAATGCACCCCAGCCACCTGCTGCAAACAGCAGAAGTGCCAAGATCCCAAAAAAGCCTCCATTTTGATAGTAACCCTCCTTGCAGTGCAAAGATAATGAGTAATACTGAGGACATGTCAGTCTTCAGGTTCCTCTTTTCTTCTGCTGGTGTCATTCATGCCACACAGATGCCTGTGCAGGGCTACGCCTTGTGCATGTGCTCCCTGTCCTCAAGCAAGCCACGCGTGGCTTGAGCTCTGAGTAAATAGCAACTGCTTTCCTCTGCAAAATTAGCTTCTGCTGGCCAGCCTAAAGTGTAACCCCCTATCACAGTTTCTGCAGTAGGTTGGCATCCTCAGGTACAAGGGATGAAGCATGCTATGGCAAGCAACTTTGTCTTTTCTTCTGTTTGTTTAAATAACTGTTAGCATCTTTGTGTGTGGCAGGAAAAAAATAAAATTTTTCTTAACACCTGTAATATCTAATTGTGCTTTTGCCTTCTGCCTCCCAAACTGTTTTATGCTGCGGTGAACCATGCTGGGGTTTGGGATGGGATTGCTGGGTGGTAGCACCACCTCCTACAAAAATATTTATTGATAAAAGCCACAGATGCAGCATCTGCTGTAAAATGCAGTTTAATTATTTTAGTTGCTATTGCTCACTTTTTCAAAATGCTAGTTTACTGCTAAAATTTTCCAAGCAAAACCTTCCAAATTTTGATATCAAGCCTAAATGTCTATATTACATTTAGAGATTTTAATGAATCTTACACAATAGTGTTTTATCAGCAATTGTACCATAATGGTCTTTTAAGGTATCTAAAGATGTATGCACTGTCATTCTGAACCTTGTGTTTTCAAGCATTCATCTCTTGAACTAATACATATTCGCTGTGTTCAAATTAAACAGGAATCAATTTATAATGTGTGTTGTAATCTAAAAAGCCGAATTATGTACATTGCTTTCTACAATGCAAGGATTGAATAAATGTCTGTTAATACTTTAGGTGGAAAAAACAGTACATACATCTTGTGATCTGAATATATTTGTAGTCACTTGCACTTTTTATGCAAATGAAATTGAGTTAACTGTCAGGCTGCAATTTTTTAATTCTTTTTTATACTATTAGAAGAGTGGCTTATTTCACACCTCATATAGATCTTTTTATATGTTTTAGGCTTTTTCCATGTGCCTATAACTGGTGCTGTCCTGTATTATTCTTTTATACCTTTTGTCTTTGTTTCCTTATTTTATTGCCTATACTTTATGGATGATGAGAATACTAATGAACATATGATGTATACTGTCATTCACAAGATGAACAGATAGCTTTCTCTCTTTGACGAATGTTTATGGAGTAAAATGAAAAACAAACCCATCATGGACTCTGTTGTAATTTCAGCTTAAATAAAACACTTACTGAAGTTCTGTAGAATTTTCCTATCAGAGAGAAAATTCTGAGAGTGCTAGGAGACTGTTTTTATATCCAAAGAGTAAAGTTTGAGGTAATTTACTAGAAGGCGTAGAAGATATCTTACAAAACTGTTGATACTGAACCATAACAAAGTCTAAATAGTTTTAACCTTCAGTTAACAAAAAAAGGGGGTAAGATGTCAAAACACTCATTACAGGTTTAATTATATTTTCAAATTATATATTCAAAGTCTTATGGCTGTGTTCGGGCCACTCCAATTTAGCCATTCAGCCCGTGCTGCCTGTGTTGTGTATTCAGCAGTTCCTGTTAGACATCTTCACAAGAGTGATTCTGCCGAGCTTTTTGACACCCATTTTCATGCATGGCCTGCTACTTTACATTGAAATATCTTTTTTTTTCTGAGCTACCTGCAACATTAAAGATGCCTTGAACACGTCAGGCTCGGTGTGTGTGCGTGTGTTCATGCATACGTGTGCATTTACATGGGAACAGAATAAGTAAATGCGCTGGTGGATGCACGTGTGGCGCTGTGCTGAAGTGCGGGGCGCGTTGCAGCAACATTCCGGTGCGCGGTCCTGCAGCTGCTCGCAGCGCGCACCGGCGTGGCGTGCGCAGGGGAGGGTGATGCTGCCTCTCCCGCAGGCAGTCCCTGCGATGCTGCGGGGGGGGAAGCGGCGGGGATGGGGGAGGGTCTCGGCAGTCGGTGACACTAGAGGGCACTGCTTGTCCTCGGTTGCAGCTTCCTTCTGGGACAACGAGCAGAATTAGGCTGAATTCCATAATCTTAATTTAATTAACAAATGGATTCTTATTAAGTAAGTCTAGGCTGCTTAATTCGTTGTTGTTTTGCTTTTAGCCTTGTGTTAATATCATGGATGGAGTCATCAACACTTGCAAATAAATGCAGAATCAATTGTCCCATGCAGTAACAACTTTATAAAAGAAACCCCAACTTGAAATGTTATTCTTGGCAAAGCCAGAAGGCTGAATTTGCCCAGCGATGGGGTTTAGATCCCTTGCCAGCTGTGCTTCCAGCCAGCAAGTGTGATGCACAGTGTTAGAAATGTGTTAGGGAGCGTCTTGACGACTTAGGGTGATTTTTTTCAGCAAAGGTCAAGAGAAAGGTAAGCAGAGGATGGGAATAGGAAATTTAAAGGGTCCATCTTTGGTATGTGTAAAACATATATCATTTACATTACCCTTGGAAAAATGTTTCTCAATTACAGAACACTAAATCACCTGGATTGCTGCTCCAAGTTCAAATATTTCTTCCATTTATGGGTTCATTTATTTTGGATGGAAATTATGAAAGAAGTGCAATAATCAGATTAATCGGGCTAATAAAATCAGGCATCATTTCTGAAGCATCAGAAAATTCATATGAAATTTAGATGTCAATAACAACCAAGCTCAATGACACCAAGCACTGCTGTGAGCTTGCCCTTGTCCTCTGCAATTGGCAGAGCATTGTAAGGAGTGCTGTGTGCTGGCCAGGTGGGGAAATATTCTTTCCAATGAAATTCCAACACTCAAGTTCAAAAAATTTAGTCCTGTGGTTAAAAGTTGTTCATTGCTAAGCAATGATTTGGGATCGGGCCCTACGTGAAATATTTTTTCTGCTTTGACTCTGTGGTGTTTAGCCTGAATGTTTCTTTCTAGTTTAAGTGTTGATGACTTTCAATGAGTATGTAAATTTTTCCATACCAAATATTAATAAATGTGTGGAAGCTAACAGCTAGATTGCCTGATCACTGGAAATGACCTGTTAGTCAAAATGATGGCTGCTTAGTGTAACTAAAGGTTTTTCTACATAAAAGTTCTAGATTTAATATGCTTGAAACATGATTGTCTCAAAAAGGATAAGTAATTTTTTAGTAAACTTCTAAGATACTGTTATAGCCAGAGCTCATTGCCATTAAAAAGCATAATAATATAAAGGTTGTATTTAGTGCAGAGTGAATTATAAGTACAGTATTTTAGTCCCGCATATTTGCTTGCAAATGCTAAGGTGATTTTGAACCACTGTAGTTCTGAGCAATCTCTTTGTAAACAGTGAGATGAGTATACGCATTTCTGAAAAATCCTCCTGGTAGTTACTGCACTATTTCAGAGGATAGTGTAGCATGTTTATTATAAATACGTAGGTTTCCTTATTATTTCTGTATGGTCATGTAGTAGTCTTGGACAGTCTGGTTGCCCACCCACTGTTTAGAAATAGAGACATCATTTAAGAAGAGCGACCATCACCTAGTTTTGCTTTATCAGTTCATAAGCAAAAAGAAATAAAAAATATGTTTAATCAACAAGAGAGCAACTCTTTTTTGCATTCACAAAATGGTAATTTGAAATCTTATTTTGTGCGTACTAATGGTCTATAAGCAGTGAGATGCCAGAATTCCTATAATAGGATTTCCCCAGTCCTAGAAGGAGTTTGCTTATGGCTATGAAAAGTTAATTTCAGATCCTGATACACTTGCATTTTTGAGACATTAGCTGAGTGTAGTACAGTGAAGAAAAACATGAACACCACACCACTGTGGTGTAGCTTATTGTTTATTACCTTCAACCAAAGAAGCATCGCTAATGTGCAGGCCACAGTGTCTGGAAAAAAAAAAAAAAAAAAGAGGTAGGAAACTGACAGAAAAGGTCTCACAAATTTCTTTTGAGGGTCTTGAGAAAAGAACTGAGGAAGAAATGGAGAAACAATAGCTTCACATGTCCTGAAGGTGATAGAAATGGGTCTTGGTGTACTTGGAAGATCCTGTTTGTTCATTAAAATACTGTTTGACAGTCAAACTATGGAATGTGCCAAAGCTTCCTGCTTCTGAGTGAGAAAGCACATCTTCGTGGTTGTATGATTTATGTATAAGAAACAAATTATTTAGATGCTTATATGCACCATACTTCAGTAATGTGTTTGTATTCTGTGGAGTATTTGCTGACAAAAGGAGCATGTTATCTCTTCCTTTGCTAGTAAGGGATCTATTGACTCCACAGCTGTGTAAAAACCTCTAATTAGCACCTATTTTAATCAGCAAGAGCTATACTATAAATCATTATTAAAAAAAAAGTATTGTGCTACACTTTTATACAACTACATTTATTTTGAAATTAATAGGGAAAAATGTGCTTGAGATGGGCTAATAAGCATGCCCATGAGACTTTCCTTTTCAAGCACTAAATGAAAGCTTTTGCATTGCTAACAGGCTACAAAAGTTGCTTAGGTAATAAGACTCCTTTTCTCTTATCAGTTAAAAAGAACAGGGGAGGGATGGGATGGCTCAAGGGATTGGTAATCAGATTACAAAGTCTTTCACTTCTAGGTCACTGGTTCAAATCTGCCCCCTGTTTTGTAGTGACCAAAAGCTGTTTCCATCTGATGCCTTTTCAGTAGCCTTTGTGCAATTTGTGAATGATCTATATCCAGTGCTTGGTGAAAATCACTCCTAGCCATTGCTTTGGGAGTTTCAACTCAAACCCTTTAAATAGGAATAAGTGATCTGCTCATGCATTGAAGGGTTTATTTTTCAGAATAATTTTAATAAGTTAGCAGAGCAGTGCAGCTGAATTTGCACTGTAACAGCTGCTGTGCTCTACAGCTGCCACCATCACTTCCCACTAGCATTGCTTTGTAAAAAGTTGTTACCAGTTTACTTAAGAATTGGACTGATATGTCTTAATTTGACCCACATGGTATCAGTCCAATTTACTTTCATATTAGACTAGAACAGATAAAACCATAATTGAAAAAAGAAGGAGAAATAAAAGAAAATTACTAAATTTGTTCAACTTAGAGGAAACATAGTAAAATTAATTTTGACAGAGAGAGTGTGAAAACATTTTTATTGATGGTTTTATTGTTGCAGTAATGCTGTTGAAGCTGTGAGACTGCAACTTCAGTGGGTTCTCGTGCTATATGTGACTTAGACCACTGTGGTGTTCTCAGATAAATGTTGGAATAACTTTTTAAATTGAAAACAAGGGGAAAGAGAAATCTTGTCAGTACCTGGAGAGAAGTCTTTGTGAGTGTATGTTATCTAGTGTTGCCCCTTACTGGGCCTTACTTTCTGATAGTTGAATAATGGACTTATATACTTGGCTCTTGTCAGCGTTTTGAAGTGCTACTTTTCTTAAGGCAAGAGAGTGCTAGAGGGCAGTTGCTATAAAGAGAGTATAATTTCTGGTTCATTAACGTATGAGCCTGAAGTGAGGACTCTCTGCTAGATGTACATTTCTGTGGAAATTGCTGTGACAGTTTAGAGGTGTGTCTATGTCCACAGGAATGCACACAACCCGTTGTAAAAGTATGACTTTTTCCTTAAAACCAGCCAAAGTATTTCTTTTGAGACAGCAGGCATGCCACATATATGCTGCAGTAGATTTTTGCAGTAGATTTTTTGCACTTAACAAGGTATTTCATCAAACGTAAATGATATTTCATTAATGTAAGTCTCACTGAATCAAATTCATCACATCAGCCACCTCTCTCATTACTCACATGAACTTCAGAGTTTTCTCGTAACACCTCAACCTGGAAAAATAAAATACGCATGCTGAGCAGAGCTTGATGGGTACCAGCAAGTGGAATGCACATTTAGCACAGGGCCAGCGCAGGTATTTGCTCTCCCAAGAACATATCCTCAGATGCTGGGAGTGATCTGTCTAACATGCTTATAGCTTCACAGTGAAAACCTAAGCCAGAAGAGTGCTGATAAAATCTGTGTACCACAACACAAGGTCATACCCATGTTTTGCAAGAATGGCTCGGGTAGGAATTTACTGCCACCATTTTAACTCTTGGCTTTCAACTGCTAAGTTACCTGGCCTGTGGTGCAGTGTCATCCCCTCTGGAAACTGCAGCAATTGCAGGAAAAGAAAATCCCAGACAATGTATTTATGATCCAAACCACAACATTCTCTCCTAATAATACATTGGTATCAGATGTCCTAGAGGTCTGTGGACTTAGAGCAACTAGTATGGTATCCCACTGGAAAGCACAGGCTGTCCCAGCTGCTGCAGAAGCAGTGTGTCTCCTTGTCCCTGCACCAGGGTGTTTTGTGGGCTGCTCATAGTGTTGGGCTCAAGCTTACTTGCACCTGCATCTCTGGCCCCATTTGCCAGAGGGGAAGAGGGGGAGCGGGATCTAAGTTTAGCAGTATTAGAGGTGTGGGGAAAAAAACCTGCCAGCTTCACAGGGCTGCTTGGTCCAGGAGCACAGGTTTGTAAGCCAAAGCCATTCATTTCAGAAGTTCTCACAAAGGCGGGGTAAGGGGGAGGGAAATATTCTGGAAACACTGGCAGCACACCTTTGCTCCTTTTCTGCAGGGAAGGCTGGTCTTGTTCTGGTGGTTAGATCAGGGTATGTTAGAAGTGGGCAGACCCATGATAGTTCAGCAGAGTTTGCCTATATTTCAAAGTGGTTGTGAGTTTAATCATTAGTTTAGAAAATAATTTGGTTAAACTGAGAAAACTTCCCAGCAAAGCATTTTTCCTAGTGTAGTGATGCTTCTTGTGAAATTTAAAAGGACCCTTATAAGCCATAAGTGCATGCCTATATATTGAATGTTATTTGGCACTGTATTTGTTTCTTAAGAGCTGATTCCCTCCATTGGTACAACCCCTCCCAAAGCACGCAGAAGCTTTCAAGTTACTGTCTCTGATGAATGGACTTATTTCTTTAAGTACTAGAGATGTGAGTGTGATGTCATCTGTCTAAGAGGAGAGACATGGATATTTAAGCTCTCAGAGGTGGGAGCTGCGAACTGTATTTGGTGTCATGGTCCAGTTACATGCTGACTTTCAACCAGTTGTGTGATAAGCCATATGGTATATCAGACCCCGCTCTGCCTGCATAAGCTAAGGTGGTAGTGGTGCTAGTAGTGAAATAAAGAAATGCAAACTTATCCTGGTGTCTTTCTTCCCTGAAGAGGACTTTGGAGGAAAAGGAGCAGAAGTAAAGCTTGCAGTTGCTTTCTGGTTTAATGTTGTTTATGAACTTTATGAGATCAGAGGGTCATGGGGAGTATCTTGCTAGTGATGTCTAATGGTTTGGAAACACCAGGGGTGGCTCCAGCTGCCTTTGATCTAACTAAATGGCTATTTTGTATATTTTATTGAACTTACTTTAAAACTAGGTAAAGAGCATACAGGAATGCTTCTCTGTGTGCTATATTCGTAAACTTCCAACTGTGTGTTCAGGACCAAACAAAAAGAAAATGGTTCCCTTTCAAGGAGGTTATAATTTGGTGGATGTATAATAAAAAGGTAACATCAAATGCTGTGGGAAAGAGGGACTGACTTTTTACCTTATTCCATGATTTTAACATTTTAAATTTTTACTGACGATAGCCTGAATATGTAGATTTCACTCAGTATATTTTGCTTTCCATGATCTCTTTGAAATGTTTTTTTGAAGTGGGACTTCTTCAGTTGAAAATTATGAGCCTTTAGCTTACAAGGATGGGCAAGTGATTAAAGCCACAGCAAGCCTTTTTCAGAGTACACTTGCCAGAAACTGTAGAGTGTGTTTAGAAAGCTCAGCAGACATTTTACTTTAGTGCAGGGGTGGCTGATCTTCATGGTCCTGTGGCATTCTGATGAGCTCTTGTGATCACAGGACAAAAGCTGCCATTTCTTCAGGTTGTACCTTGTGGACCAGACATTCACTATTGCAGGTCTGCCTGTTGGCTCCTCCTGCATTGAGAGGAGAGGGTTGCCCAGTGCTCTCCAAACCATCCTAGCTTGCCTACTGGTGTAGCCTGGTTTCAGGTGCCAGGAGTGTGGCCTGGCTGATACTTCCAGGAAAGTCTGAGTCTGGCAATCTGAGTACAACCACCAGAGGCAGAGTCCAATACAATATTTTCAGGAAGACTTTTCCACTTCCTAACAGCCTTGAAAGTAAGCATCATTCTTAACAAGACAGTCCATCTTCAAAGCTTGTGAATACAAGAGTTTAGGTTATTTCACCAGAGTTGGACTGTGTGTGATAAATGAGTACCTTCCTACATGGGCAGCTGGGAATATTTGGTACTTTTGTGCAGCATCCATTGTCCTCACACTTAAGCACAGCATTCATTATGCTAAGAAGTGGCACTTGTTTTTTTATTTTCTTGACTCATCTCTACTTGGCATCACTTCTCTGAGTGATGTCATCATGATCAGGCTTTTGCTGGAGGCAATGCAGAGCATAGTACACATCAGTCTCCTGGAGCATTCCTCAGAAGTAAATTACGTGGGCAAGCTGATGGCTAGGTTGATGCAGGATCACTGAGCAGGCCAGGAGGAGGAACACAGAAATATTTCATGGCAGCGAGACAGCATCTAAGACACTCACCATGTTTCTATCTCCAAGGATGCTGAGGTGGAAGTTGTATGTTGCTGCAGTGCCATGTCTCTCCAGATGTGATGGAGAGCAGGTTCCTGCCCCTAGTCTTTGAAGGATAGAGAGTCTGAGCTTCCTTTGACAGTAAAGCTGTGCCTGGTGGCTTCTGGCACAGGACATGGACCAGACAATTATGGGTCCATTCTGTACTCTAAATGGGAAGACCTTTTTCTGAATAATTTCTTTTTTTTTTTTTAATAATATGTAAAACTGTATTTTATGTAGTTATACATCCATTGCTTCACAAAGCCCTTCAGCGTATGAAGTCTCTTCAAGGAGACTTGTTAGCTTTGCTGCTACTTTCCCATCTCATGAGTGGCTGGAAAACCTTGCTCGATATCTGATGGTGTGCCCAATTTCTGATAAAAAGGACTGATTTTAAAATATCCCATTATTTCTCCTGCTTTACTGTTTTTTCAGACTTTGAATATGTCAGTCATATATTGGGGTTGAAACTAGATGATGTAAAAGGTCTCTTCCAACCCAAACCATTCTATGATTCTTTGGTATTGTGGTCTGCTTTTTGTAATTTGGGTTTATACCACACATGCACATAATTTTTTGGTGAAGCAGAACGTAAGTGGCAGCAGCATTATAGTGAGAAAGAAAAGGGAAGCTCCCGCTCTTCTCTTTTGCCTGCCTGAAATAGCAAAGCACAATTTGTCATTCCCTAATCACAGGAGAGTTATCTCCAGAACTTTGTGTGACATCAGAAGTTTCAGTTTACATACCTTCTTGTTTCAGAGACATTGCCTGTGGAAATACTTTTCCTTTCTGAAGTTACTCAGAGGTTATAAGAATCGAAACTGAGTCTTCAAAGGACAGGAAGAGGGAATGTTGCATTATGCTCTGGCTGAAGTGGAAATCCAGCTATGTTTCAGTAACAAGTATGTCAGACTTCATGTCCACCTGTGAGATGCTGAGCTTAACACTTAGTTTTTCTCATTGTCTGTTTTTTACTTCTTTTAAAGTCTGGCTTCCTAATAAACGTTAATATATAGGTTGATATATTTGTGTGCATGTATGATAAAACCAGGGCAATTTCCTAAATAAATGACCAGTCCTTCCTCAGACACAGACAACATCTAGAAGTTGGTGGAGGATTTGCTGTTCTTGATGTTAAAGCAGTTTGGTTCTCTGTCTAGGTATAAAATTAAATACAATGAACTCAATTATTTCCTTGAAAAATGCACCAGCATTAGATTTGCCTAAAACTGTGATGACAGTTTTCCATGTACCATTCAAACAGAGGCAATGAAGAAGTAATGCCATTTTACCCTGCTGTATTTGATACTTTAACATGTAAAAGCAATTATTTACTTGATTGTTTCACATTCATTTCACAAATATGATTGTTCACTTTTACGCTGAGTTCTGGATTTACACATTTATTGAAACATGAGAAAATTTCTTCCATAACTTACTCCAGGCTATGTTTTTCATTAGATATGAACCATTACCTTTGTAATGGTACAATATCAAAACAAAACTCCAAGCTCTTGTATAATTTCATTTTCAAACCTTGTTTATTATTAGTTGTGTTACACACTGATTTTCAGAAGCAATTTATTTAAACTAATTTGTCATCTAAAAGATTTAAGATCACTGTATTCTATTTAAATTTATATGAGTAAGAAAAATTACAAGAACCAACTTCTTCTGGCTCAAGGCTTTTTGATGTTTTCACCCTCATAATGCAAAAGAGGAGCCCAACAAGACAGGCTGAGAGTAAACAAGTAGTTTTATTCATCCATGTTATATGCGTACTGGGTTTTTACATAGAGCAGAACTGTTCCATTTTAATTTAGAAGATGTTGAGCTCAAGCAAGTACCTTAGGAAGAACTTTTTTCCTATGTACAAAAGATTTATTTCTCTCCACCCTTGCTGCCTAATTGGTCTGAAATCAGCCAAAGTAACTTTCACCAAGACATTGACCAGACTTGAAGCTGTGGGGCTGAAAACAGTAGCAGTTTGGAGCTTGACTGGGGAGCAGTCACATCCCTCAGATGGGTAGAACAGATGGCTGAGGTTGTTAGCAACATCAACAGTCCAGCTACTATCTGCTGCCACCCTTCAGTGGAGCCCATGCAAGCTATGAGCTGCTGCAGAGGGTCTGACATGTGGCAACTGAAGGAGTCATTGTAACTCAGTCACATGCATCCCGAGACCCTGCTCCTCCCTGAGGAGTCAAAGTGAAAAGTCCTCACTTTTCTCTTGTAAGCTCCCTGATAGGAGCTTCTTACAACTTCTCTCAATAGCAAGAAAACCGGTGGGTTTGAAAACTTACTATGGTTTGCTCACTGATAGGTCTAGGGCAGCATTTGGCACCACCCTTTGATGGGGCACCTGTGATAAAATGTCAGCTGGGCTACACTGGTGGGTGTCAGCTGTGCACTGCTGCTCTTAAATGCTTCAACTGTCTGCAATGGCTGCAAGATCAGGCTGAAAATCTGGTACCCAACCTACATTTATACAAGGTGATATTCAGAATGATGGCTTGTGGTTTGACCATGCCCAGAGCTGACTAGGACTGTGAAAGTCATTGTGAAAGCTGAGCCCAGGATAGCAAGTCTGGGGTAAGAGGCTGAGAACACTCCCAGTTCCAAGCAGAGACATCTCTCTTTCCTAGTCTCTGTAGACCTTGACCTTTCTTGATACTACATCACTTCAAGCTTTTGGTCATGGGTCTAGATGGCTCCTCTTAGCACTTAACTATTATTTTGGCTTTATTGTGTTGTGATCAGGTTTGCTTTTGATTTTATTTATTTTATATTTTATTTCAATTTGACTTCTTAAATGGTTGGGTTTTTTTTAATTTTTACTTTATTATTTAATTTCTAACTAGGCATGACACTGAAATAGCTGTCCACTGCTTCAGAAATCCAGATAGACCAAGAGAAAACAAAGCTATGACCTGCAGCCAATAAGGTTTTACTGGCAAGACTGGAAAAATCCTTCACCATCACAGCCAAGATAACTTTGTTAACAAAATCTCCAGGGCGGGGTTTGTGTAGCTGTACCAATAGAGGACTGCTGGCTGAGTTCATGTCATTTGGAGAGCTGATGCAACCTCCTACCAGAAAACCTCCTGCATCCTTATTTAAAGGATGCTGCTTACACAGACTCAAAGTAAAGCCAGAGCAGCAAAAGATGTGCTGTGCTGGAGGTTTGGTGTGGTCATTTGCTCATACCATCTTGCACTACCCAAATCCAAATTAACAGTGAGTTCAAAATGAAAGAGTTTAGTGAACTGTGACTTTGCAAGTATGATTTTCCTGGGGCTTTCCTGGGTTTGTGTATGTGCACTCGCAGTGCACATACTTTCTGGCAACTTAAACTGACCCTTGTGGAGCTCCACTTCCATAAGACCAGACTGTTTTTTATCTCATGTGTTAGAAGCAATCCAACAGGTAGCTGCTGTTATCAGCAACATATAATATTAACACTTATATTGATCAGGCTTCACATTCTGTACCTGGATAGGAGATAGGCAGAAGCTGTTGACCCTTCAAAGCTTGATTTTCATGCCAATGAGCTCTTCCCAGTTCAAATGTCCAATCTTGAGACAGCAGACTCCAGCTGTCAGGAGGGAGACCCAGGTAGATTCATCTGCTCCAAACCTCCCTTTCTCATCATCACTGTGGTTCTTGTAGCAGTGCAAAGGTGAGTATCTCAGCAACATTCATTGCTGAAATGTCTTGAGGTCCAGTGAAAAATTGGTTCATTTTTGTTTGCGTTAGTTGAATTTCTAATGGGAAGGAGCTTCACCAAACCCTCACGTGTAATGTACACTTTTCACCTGCTAGGAAGTTATCTGCAGAATGCCAACATTTTGTGCTCCAGAGAGTGGAGGATGTCCCTGCCACCAGCTTGTTTTGGTTTCGTTTGCTCTGGGCAAGATGTAGCAGACCAATTCAAAGACTTTTATCCCCGTGGTGCCATACCAATTTATGTGATGGGCTTTCTGTTGAACGGCTGTGCTTCATTCATGCTAAACAAATTGTTGGGAGGTTTGTAATTGAGGTGAGTCAGCATTCCTGCCCATAAGCCCTGCCACACCTAAACCGCCTGTGTTTGGGAAGTTGTTGTTTCCCTCATTATTGCAGGTCCTCAAAGACTTTTCTCTTGTATACTCCCTGTTGTGACACACTAGCATCAAGAGAACAGGAGAATTGCATTATGAAGTTGAAAGTTTTAATAAAGCTGAAGCCTGAGGCTTTCTACAAGAGAACCATGAGTTCTGTTTGCATTGTTCAAAAATATACCAGCAGAATTCTGTGTACAGGTTTTTTTTTTAGTTTTTGGGATTTTTTACTGAGCTATACATGAGGGAGATGACTTTTTAAATCTTGAGCTATTTTTTATTTAAATATTTTTCTACTCATGATTGGTTTTATGAACTTAAAGCCCCAATGTAAGGTGGTAATTTTGAGTAGAAGTTCTGCAAGAGAAATTGGTTTGCGTTGTGAACTTTGACAAGTCCTAGATTCTAGATACTTTAAAGCAATCTGTTCTAATATGTTCATGCATTATTACTACTGTTGCAGTGTGGTTTATTGCTGTAGAAAAATATCACAGTTGTAGATGTAATATCCAGTGGATCTTTGAACAAAATATCAGCAAGTACTATGGTCATTCTTTGATTGTATATTTGGAGGTATTTTCTTTTGCTGTTTAAAAACTGATGTGTATCAGGGGCTTTGTCTATGGCAACTAGGAATTTTATCACATCTGCAAATTCATTAAGGGAAGATGATCGCTGTTGCTAATTGAAAATGAAAACTGGTGGAACTTTGGATTGTTTACAATTTTTGCTTTGTGCTGTTTGAGCATAGTTGCCCAGCAATTCTAACTCCTAATGAATAATATTTTATGAGGGCTTGGGGATCTAATTCCATTT
>WBNO01030655.1:0-27384 GCA_013400575.1 Peucedramus taeniatus
TCCAGGCAGAGCATCCTGCCACAGGAAATATTGTGAGGAACCAAAAACATCATTGTCGTATGCACCGTATTGACTAGGTGATGAGGGAGAGGTTAAGAAGCTGTTAAATCCACTAAATCCCAGAAGAATAATTTTTTTAATCTCTCTGTCACAGCATTCTGTTTCTATTACCTTGGCTGGATACGACTGAATGATTTATCCTTCTTTTTTTCTATTTCTGAATCTCTGATATCCTCTCTAAAGCTCCTCAGAATGTGGGGATAGGAAGCACTAGCTATTGCTGCTGCTATGTCTTGAGTTTTGCTTCAGAAAGTGTATGGATCAAATGAAACAGTATTAATATGAAAGGAGTATTGGGAATTATGTATTTATGTGTCATTCTAAAATGCAAATTGCTGCATTGCTTTTTGTATATAACTTACTTCACTGTCCTTCCTTTCAAATATTTGTTTTTCTCTAAGTTAGTTTGGACTGGGAGATGGGAGCTGGTTGTGGTGGCGTTTTGTTTGTTTGTTTGGTTGGTTTTTGTTTGGGTTTTTTTGTTCTTTGTTTGCTTTATTTTTATTACTGACATTTCATCTATTTTTCTCTTAACAGCTTAATCTGTGTAAGAGATCAAGAAATTTTATAAAGATGAAGATTGGAGGGGTTTTCATCTTTTTAATCCCAAACCTGAGATATTTGCACCTGAATAGCCAATCTAGAAATGGTGAGGTGTTGGAAGATGGGATACTGAAGACACAATACAGTGTAGCTAGGCGGGAGCATCATGACAGACAGTGAACCAAAGCAAACATGTAAGTATGCAACAAGGATACAATTTCACAATAATCATGTGCCTTGCATTCCTCAAAATTCAAAAGAAAGAAAGAAACTTGACAGTACTTCCTCTCTGCCCATTCTAAGAATAACTGATCCAGAAGACAGCATGCTATTTAATGCTGCTAGTTTGGACTACTGTCCACACACAATCCTAGGAAACAATAAAAAAATTTTGCACAGTCTCTGTGGTACTGCAAAACTCAAATTTGCCAGCATCCATGTGGCTTTGTTGTATGAGATTAGTAGAATCTTCATTTTGAAAACCTTAAGAAAACCATTGATTTTCCTGAGAGCTGTATATACCTTCTACTCTCACACTCTCACAAGGCCTTTTTTTTTCACTTATAGTTTCACTTGAAGAGTTGGAGTCCCTTTTCCCATTTGATTTTCTGTCTCAAACTTTGCTACAGCAAAGTGTGGACCCTTGAATAGACTTCCATTAATCATCACTTGATTTGTCACCTCTTGCCTTTTAGGGAATTAAGAAAAATTACTTTTTTTTCCATTCCTTCTATGCTGCCTTCTTAACCACAACACTTTTCTTGAACTGCTCATTTACTGAGTTGGATTTACACCCTTCCTGTATCTTTTTCCCCTTTGTTGGGATGCCTAATTCCTAATAATATAAATCATTGGGCTGGAAAAAATTCCAGACCTTTCTCATATCCAAGTCTCTAAGCTCTTCAATACAATTGACTTTACTAATGATTCCTTTAGTTCGCCAAAGTTTGTGCTATTTTAAAATCCGGACTCTTAGTTCCTTCCTTTCTTCCCCTATAGTAAAATTTGACCTCACAGCTGAATATGCCCTGTTCTCTTTTCTCTGTTCCTTATGCTTTTCACCAACTTTTTGCTTTATGTCCTTGAGTTTCTTGAAGTTTTATTTTCTTCATGAATGACAGTAGTGTAAAGTGAGAAAAGAGGTCAGTTGTCCTTTGAAAAGTTTTCAAGGAGAGCACAGGGGAGTTCTATTTTAAGGGTTCTTTTTCAGATATCTATAAAGACAGAAATCCTTTGACTAAAGATATACAAAAGTCAGATTTTTTTTTTTCTGCTGTAATGTGCTAGGGATTTTTAATTTTTTTTCTGTTCACGTATATTTTCAAAGCTTAGTTTGTGTGCCAGTCGCTTTGATGTGGCACATCATGCATGGTACTAAGTGTTCACCTGCAGGAGAAGCTCTAGAGTGAAGATGCTCTATTACAAACCCTAATCCTGCAAAGATGTCCTATTCCAGTGTTAATTTAGAGATTTAATTATAGTTTTCAGTGATAAATATTTCAGGTCTTAAACATATAATAGTGATTGTTGGGGTTGCATCTCTAAAGGAACAATTTGTCTTGCAAAAATAAAAATTTATTGTCTACTAACTTAACGAAATACTTTTAACCATTACCTTCTGATGCTTTCTGAGGGTCTAATTCAGAGCTCTTTTGGCAAGCCAGGCTGCTCAGAGGCAAGTTTGTTTCTTCTCTAGCTAATTGTATCTGCTTATTATAATTAGATGAGTAATTGAATGTACTTTCTTGAGTATTGCTGTTAAAAAAAAAAAAAAAAAAAAAAAAAAAAAAAGCCAAACACACCTCTGTTAATTCACCTGAAAAAAATTGGAGTTGGAGCCTACCAAGAACTGGACTAAAATTTGAGGATGCTCTTGCCTGATGAGTTCCAAAGGCATAGGAATGTCTTAGCTGGAAGCATGTGGTTTTTTTTGTTTCTAAATGCCTATATAGTAAATTCTGTAGCTCCTGAAGGAACTGTTGTTTTCTCAGCTGTAGCCTTCGTATTTAGACTAAACTTAAATGGGGCTGAATTTACCACTCCTGGGATAAAAGCTCCTTTTTATTTCTTGACTATATTATCACATAAATAATTTAAAACTATCTTTCAGATTGTTTCCTGTTTGAATCTAAGCAATAAGTAGGAGTCTAGTTATGCTTGAAGTCATTGGAAGCCCTTTTTCAAAATGGTCCAAAACTGCCACCTTCTGGCTGTTTTCATTGCTTCCCATGTGAGCCAAAAGCAGATCTGTAAGTATTTAGCTTGGTTATGGTTTGGAACTCTGATTCTTTTCAGTGCAAATAGTAAAGAGAAGAAAATACATAAGAAGAAAGCATGTTTACTGCTTTTATTGTCAGAAAGAGGAAAATAAAATGAGCATCAATCTATCAGTTGAATACACAGGTGCTGGACTTTCCTTGGCCTTCAGCTGGATACAGCCTAATATCACAGGCTCTGAATCAATTTTTATTTTACTGCACATACTCATTCTTGCATTACACATATAGCCAGCACCCATATCTTTCTTCCTGGTTTTGGTGTGGTGCTTCTTCCATCATTTTAAACAATCTATTTTTCCTTATTTATGCTGAGTTCTGTTCTTTTAGGGCCTTTTTTTCAAGTATTAAATGGCAGAATATACTGTACTTTCCCCACTGTGATATCAGAGCAGGTGAGTGAAGAAAAGAAAGTAGAGTGCATTCTTTCAAAGATGTTCAGAATTGTCAGAATTTTTCAAATAGGTAGCAGCAAGGATTTTGAAATTTTTTTGTCCTCTTATCAGGACAGATAAAGTTGGACTCTCAGCAGCAGCAGAATTTCATGGCTTATGTTGGGATGACAACATGAAAAAAATATTAATTAATCATTGTCTTCTGTCCGGAGGGCAAAAAACAATGCCATCCCAATCTGATAAATTAAGGTACCCCACAGTAAAACAGATGTTCACTCTCCATCAACAAATACATATTGAAGGTGTTTGGGCAAGTCAGAGCTGTTTCTGTGCAAAGACTTTCCCAGAGTAATGTATCTAACTAATTTCAGGGTTTTATCTTGGTATTTGGAAAGACTATCATTGTTCTATTTTGGTATCTCCACATCTGCTTGCAGTTAATAAATTACTAATATCAGGAGATACCTAAGGAACATAGTACTTAAAAAATAAGTGCAAGCTAAATGATAATAACTAGCTTTTACAATATGCAATATTATGCTGAATTGCACAGAGGCTCATCCTCAAGGTGAAAGAGCAAATAAAGAGCCCCATAGTGTATTACTCTTTGAGCTCATGCCCAGTATATGAGGTGAAATTCCAGTAGAAAAAAAAAAACATAATTTCTTCTATTTTTCAGAAAATGACAGACTTTTTAGAAAACTTCAAAATTTTATTTAGGGCTTACATCTTGTACACAAGACAGTAAGAAATATATGCAACCATTCTGTCTTTTCCATTTAGCAAGGTCTCCCATGTAGACAGCTAGTTTCTTCATTCATAGCAGCATAGTTGCTCTGGAAAAAAAATGGAAAAACAAAAAGCAACCAACCGAAATAATAAGTAAATAAATAAACAAACCCCAGAAAAAAAACCCACAAGTCTTTCATTTTCTACTGAAATAACAGAATGCAATAGCACATCTCTATCTCCTTTAAAAATATGGGTGTTAAAACAGAACATAAGTATTTGCAGAATGAAAGATCTTATTTTCCTTATTTATGGATTTGTTTTGTTTTTGGTTTTGTGATAGGGATCAATCTAAAATTCAAAATATTATATATAACTCAGCAAAAGATGGAGGAACTACTCTGTGATGACAAAGCACAAAGATCCAGAATCAGTTCCTGCTGTTTGAATTTTCTGTCAAAAATAAGGAATGAATAACCTACTGCTGACCACTGGTCATCTGTAAATACACATAAAAACAATCAATAAAAAACTAAAAATATTGCTTGCAAATGTATGTTTTAACAATATCCCCAGTACAAAAAACCCAACACTTTAGGGAAAATAATTTTAATAAATTGAATATTTTTACTGTGAAAATACAAGACAGATTTCACAAAATTAATATATATTCTCTCAGTTAGTGAGGATTGGTAAATACCACGTCAAGTAAAATCTGTTGCACAGCATCTATAAAAACATGAAGAAGTACAACAGGAAATACACAAAAGTATACAATTCTTCCATTATTGTTCTTTCACGTGATTAAGGCTTGTCTGCTTCCAGCCATCCCATTTTGCTTCAAATGACCTACCTTCAAGTTCCAGTTTATGGAAAAAGTTTTGTTTTATATGATTCTCAGTGTTTCTGTGAAAAAACAAACCATTTTCAGACAAGGCATATTTAACTTCCTGCATGATGTATTAGCAGGTCAGGTGTTTTCTTCATCTTTGGAATATTGTAATGTCAAAAAAAAAAAAAAAAAAAAAAAAAAAAAAAAAAAAAAAAAAAAAAAAAAAAAAAAAAGTGAAGCAGGTCCCCATAACCAAGTCAGATAAATAATAACTTATATAGCACCAATATTAGAATTAAATTAATGACAATAGATTCAAATAAAAACTTAGTATAATTAAATTAAGTTCAGTTAAATTGATTTCTCTAGCAGGAGCTTGGTAAGATTAGACACTACATCAAAATGAATTGGTTTAGATTGGGATCAGAACAATCACACTGCAGCAAAGATCAGAGCTGACTCAGATCACAGTTTGACATCGGTTCTGCAGCTAACTCATGACTGAAGTAAATAAAGCAGCACAGTAGTTAAAAACCTGAGATATAGACAGTTATCCTTTCATTGGATTATTTGAAGTTTTTGCCCAGTGAATCTAAGTCTAACATTTTGCAGTTTTGTGCAAAAAAAACTAGGGGTTGGGTAGGGTTGGGTGTAATGCAAAGTCATTAGGTAAGAGCTTGAGGACTCAGAACAGAGCTGGTCATACAACTTAGCTAACATTCCATGGAACTTAACATTCTATGGAGATGCATTGCCTAGCAAGGACAAAATTTAAAGAATATCATTTGAATTCACCAAAACTATCACATATTCTATCACCTATAAGTTCACCAAAATTTTGTCCAAGTTTCATCAACACTGAAAAGTAACATTTAAAATTCTTTGGGCCTGATTTTTTCAGCATCCAATTGAAAATTATTTTGTATTTCATAAAATCACATTAAGATAAAACTAAAATAAAATGAATGAAATGTTTTAAATAAGGGGAAAACAATATATAAACAAAAAAAAAAAAAAAAAAAAAAAAAAAAAAAAAAAAAAACTTTCATCAAAACCTTTCTAAAAAGCAAGTTGTTTCAGTATTGCACATCCCAGAGTTTAGCAGAATACATACACACATATTTCTCAAAACCTTATTTTTAGATTTTTAGGGAGTCCTTTAATATTTCCTTAAATGTATCTGCAAAGCACTATTGTAATTTAATCCTTCTTTTAGGAAGGAAAAACACTTCAAATTAAATGCTAATCACCATTAGAGATGTTACTTTCCACACCTCCTGCTGAAAATTGTTCTTCTGGCTAAACCAGCCTCAGCCGCAGTCCCACAGCCTCGCCTTGTGGCATGAAGAATTCCACCCCATTGCTGTGGGGGTCTCCCCTGAAGTAATGCCAGCTCAGATATATGTTTTTCTTCCATTGGGGTCCCAAAATTGGATACTGGAAGCTTATCCTCTTGTGGTCTGGTGGGTGCCAAGGAAAGGGGACAGTTCCTGCCCTTCCCTGGCTATCAGGTCTATGTTCCTTTCACACTACCTCAGGCTCCTGCTGGAGCTACTGTGATGTGTGTGACTTCAGGGGAGCTCCCCAAGGCCGTGGCATTAAGGAAATTTCCCTGCCCAGCCATCCAGGAACTGCTCTGGCAGTCTGTCTCACACCACCCGAGGTGGGACTGCACCACTTCACAGCTGCACCCCACATCTCACACAGTCAGACCAGGTTTCCACACCAGCTAAACCCCTACAGAAGAGCCTCAGGTGTCCAGATCCTTAAAATAATGAAAACATGATGCAATAACTAAATAATAAAATAACAGCTCTAACTAGTGCCTTCAAGGAGGCACCCTGAACAAAGGAACTCCAGGGCTTTTTTACCTTCACAGTCACAGAATCACAGAATTAACCACACTGAAAAAGACCTTTGAGATAATCAAGTCCAACCTATGACCACCTTATCAACTATGGCACTGAGTGCCATGTCTAGTCTTTTCCTAAACACCTCCAGTTTTCAGTCCATCACCTCCCTGAGCAAATCATTCCAGTGCCCAATCCCACTTTCAGAGAAGAATTTTTTCCTAAACTGTCCAACCTAAACATTCTCTGGTGCAGCTTAAGACTGTATTCTCTTATTCTGTAAGTGGTTGCCTGGGAGAAGAGACTGACCCTCACCCAGATACATCCTCCTTTCAGGAAGCTATAGAGAGTGATAAGGTCACCCACGAGCCTCTTTTTTTCCAGGTTAAACATCCCCAGCTTCATAGGGCTTGTGTTCTAAAGCCCTCATCAGCCCTGTTACTCTTCTCTGGATGCCCTCCAGCATCTCAATATTCTTCCTACACTGAGGGGTCCAGCACTGGACACAGCACTCAAGGTGTGGCCTCATCAGTGCCGAGTACAGGGATACAATCCCTGCCCTTGCCCTGCTGGCCACACTATTGCTGATCCAGGCCAGGATGACATTGGCCTTCTTGACCAGTTGAGCACAGCTGGCTCATGTTGAGCTGCTGCAGCATGGCAGGGTGGTAGAAATGCTGCAACCTTCTTTGAAGCATCTCCTTCAGAAGCCGCTCAGAGTAAGGCCGCAAGAACAGCCATTTCACGTCCATGCACACACACACACACACGTCACAGGTAGCAGACGAAAGACAGGGAATGTCTTTGTATGATGTATTCCAGCGAATGCTTATTCCAAAGCATAGATCAGAGACAAAGACCAAACCATGTGGTCTGCACAGACTTAAGTGTGGGGTCAGTGACCAATGACCTGAGGACGCAGGGGCAGGCAAAGGGCAGCAGCCTGCAGGGGGGATGAGGGATGAGTAATTGGGTTGGGCAGTGTCAACTGGCCAATGGGGGAGGCAGTCTGATGTAGATTGGCAGTAGTGCCACACAGAACCATGGGCTGAGTCCTCTCTATCAGCCTAGGTGGGGAAATCTCTATGATACATTCTTACAAGGCAGGGCCCTGGGGATTTCCCTAAGGGGGAGGATTCCCCTCAGGGGATCCTCAGAGGATTCCTCAGGGAATCCCCTCAGAGGATTCCACGTTCAGCTGCTGTCAGTCACTTCCCCAAGGTCCATTTCTGCCTGGGCGCAGTCCTGCCCCAGCCTGTAGCACTGCAGGGGGTTGTTGTGGCCAAAGTGCAGGACCCGGCACTTGGCCTTGTTAAACCTCACATCGCTGGATTCAACCCATCTATCCAGCCTTTCCCTCTGCAGAACCCTCCTACCCTCCAGCAGATTGACACTCCCTCCGCATTTTGTGACTTCTCCAAATTTGCTGCTGATCGACACAATGTCCTCATCGAGATCATCAGTGAAGGTATTAAACAGTCTGAGCACAGGAAATTTTGGGGTCATCAGCTCCTGCCTTATCTGCATGTCCAGTTCCCTGGCCAGCCCCAGGTCCCCAGGCCCTTTGTTATGGAAAGGGTCAGCAGGTCACGGCCTCTTGCCATGGGCTTCTGCCAGCCCAGGGCTCAACCTGCAGCTTGCTGTGCAGTGTGCACCAAATGTAGCTACATTTGAAGCTACCTGCACCAAATGTATTCTTCAGCTGTTTGTCTGAAAGGAATACAGACAATAATCTATTCAGATGAGCACTCCTTTAATTAGTATGTGTGAAAAATGACTCTCTCTCTCTCTCTATATATATATATATAAAACCACTCTCACATGTTCAACCCTCACTGAAATCCAAGACCAAAGCACAGAGCTTATAGACTAGAAATATGATGAATTCCAAAAGCATAACTGTAGGGACTGAGATGCCTACAAAATTTTTCTGCCACAGATAAGAGCCTAAAGTGTGGGATCTGGGGGATGTAATCTAACTGGAGGATAATACTAAAAAAGGTAGTATGGCAGTGGCAAAGGATTTGACAAATGAGGATAGGTGAGTTGTGGCTCTTGCAGGGAAAATGATGTCTTAGATGCACAGAAGACATCAGAGTGTCTGTCAGTCAGTAATTTTGGCTAACTTTTTACACCTGAGCCAGGCCCAGCATGTTTTTCAGCTGGGAATACACACTATCAGGATTTTTTCTTAAGACAGGACATTTCACAGTTTTGTTTCTATAGAAAGGAACCATAAGCTCCCTATTGTTAGAAAGTGATTTTTCAAAGATAACTGTTGCAAACCATTTCAGGTGACCTCACTCTATCTGCAATGAATGATACAGGGTCTTAGAAGTAGCTGACAAAACAGTAGGATATTAACTTGCATAGCTTCTGGATTTTTCGCTGCAGTATTGTCTCACTTTCTTTTTTTTTTTTTTAAGGAGTGTTATGCAAGTAGTAAATGATTCCAACACAAAGAAATAAAAGCCTTCTTAGTTTCTTTTTTTATTTTTTTTTTTTAACCCCTGGCTTCTCTTCCACTCCTCAGCAGCTAAAGAGCAAATTCAAACAGTAAACAAAGAGGTAATGAGATACAACAAACATATCCTGAGATAGTGCTGTTCCTATAACAGCATCACAAAATGCCATCCCAGTGCTACCAAAACAAAGATTTCAGGCTGGATCAGCATCTCATGTTAATCAGCCTAGCTTCAGTTACTTTAGCAAGTTATTTAGGACTGTGTAAGCTGGGGTAGATTAGGCAAGTGCTGATCATTGATGGTTCTGCTTCATTTATGCTATTGTCTCCTGTGAGAGGTGCCTGCCTGCTGCAGTTTCTGAACCAGAAACTCAAATGCAACAATACACTCTTCCTGTGAAAACTTCATACACAGCATTTAGCTTCAGTGAGCATAATAAAAAGACTAAGAAATGTGTTAACGCTGTTAAGGGCATCCTAAGCAGCTGGGTACAGCAGGCTGTTTTTATTAAGGTGTGATAGGTGACATCTTGCCACCCAAGGAAGCTGTATAAACTTGAACAGATATAAATTACCTCTCTTTTCCCCTGGATTTTGACAAGCAGTCTAGGTATAGAAGCTCAGAATATTTGTATGGAAATAAACCAGTCATCCATAGTCTCCCAAGATGATCAAAGAGCTGAATGTGATTTTATGCAGATATTTGCTGGTAGCTTTCTATTAAAAATAACATACTGTTGGATATGTAGTATTTTGGAAGGTAATACACCAAAATATGACTTAACAAAAAATGAACTTCCTCTTCAGCAGCAGGTCAAATGCATTTACTTTGGCAAAAGTGAACCATGAATGAATATTCCAAAAATTAACAGTGATTCTCTCTTAAATTTTCAAGTTTACAATTAGGGGGCATTTCATGGCAGCTTATTGAACTCATAAATCCCTCCTGCACAGACCAAGTAGAATTGCAACATACACAGAAGTAAGTGAAGGACAAAGGGAATAAAAATATTTTCTTGTTAGGTTACATCACATTGTATGCTATGCTGTGAGAATACTAGATGTGTTTGCTAAATAATTAACAGCCAATAAGGGAAATAATCAAAGGAAATAATTAAAACAATTTTGACATATACACATATTACTACGCCTTAGACCTTACACCAGCTGCTGGATTATACTTGCTTTTAAATTGTTAGCACTAAACCCAGCCATGCCTGGGGATCAAGTGACAAAGCCTTTTCCAAACCCTTTTTCCTGATTCCAACCGGGACAATGTTAATTTTTCCAGTAGCCAATAGAGGCCATGGCTAGGACCCAGAGGTTATTCTATACCACCTCTGGTCACTTTCCAGGGATGGGGCAAGGGCTGCCTTTGGGGTCACATAGCTTGGTGGGTGGTTGGGTATACCAGGCTCCATGTGGTGAGCAAATCGCATGTGAATCGTTCACCTCCCTTGTATAACCTCATATCATTTTTGCTGTTACTCTTTGTTTCCTTATTTAATTTTTGGTTTGGGTTAATTGTCCTTGTCTCAAACCATGATCTTTACCTTTTTTGCCTCCAGTTCTCCTTTCCAGCCTACTGCAGTGGGATTGAGCAGCACACTGTGGTGGAGTTACTCTGTCAAAGAATACCATTCCTAAACCACAATACTGTTGTTATAAGAGATGAAAATATTTATACTGTGACAGTGGTCTGATACTGACAAAGGCAACTTAGAGAAAGAGGGTGTGGAGATCTCATCATTAGAAATATTCAATGTTCAGTTGGGCATGGCCCTGAACAATATTCTGCAGCTGACCTTGCCTGACAAGTGGCAGGTGGCACCCAGGGACAGAGTTTATTGGTGAACATTGCTGGGTTAACAGCTGAACTTAATTATTTCAGAGGTCTTTTCCAACCTTATTCTGTGATTCCATGACCTTGCAATATCCGAAGGTGTGAGCCAGGTTCAGCCATGCCGTCATTCTCAGGGGCTGCAGTATGCATCACCATATCTCCTAATCCAATGGGTTGTTTTTTTACCAACATGCCTTCAATATGCTGCATGTCAAATGTTCATGTTACTATTCTGTATCCTACTTTTAGCTCTTCAGGGCTGTGCAGCAAAGAAAACAAATCAGCACGGAAGTCATAATCAGTCCCTGTATATCTCTTATCTGTCACATTTATGAAAATAAAAACATTGTTGGTCTTCCTAAAAAACATCTGCATTTCTGTATTCACTACAAGCAGAATTTCAATGGAAATTTGAAGCAGAATGTTGCATAGTCTTTTTTCTACAGGGTTTTCTTTTTTTTTTTTGCCATGTTTTTGAGTTATATTTATGGATTTTCAAATCTGTGATAAATGTTTTATCTAGGCTAGATAAGAGATCAATAAACCAGGAAAATCATCACAGTGCAAAAATGCAGGACAGTCTCTCATCTTCTAACATCTCCCTTGGGAGCCAATATTCCTCTTCCTTGCCAATCTATATTCCAGTGTGTGTAAGTGGAATCTAGTTCACCCACATTGCGCTAAACTCTTTGATATATATCCCCATAAAATTCTATTTTGTCATTGTGTTTGTGTTGTGGATGTGAGACAAGAGATGTTCTGTGCATCAAAGCTAAAGCTTTCTTTACATTATACAAAAGTGCAGCCCACTGCAAAGTAGATATGCTGAAATATACTTCCTTAATTTCCTAATGCATACATTTTAACAAAATGTGATATTGAAATAAATCTAAAATAAAGGCCTAAGTAAAACTACATAAAAGCACCAAATCTAGTGTTAATTTCCCATTTATTCTACTCCCTTTCCCAAACAATGGGAGTGTTCAAATCCTAATTTAACAGTTAAATCCAGAGTAATTGTATACTTTTGCACAGTTGGATAGTCAAGTGGAAGGAAATAAATTAGCAAAATTAAGAAGTGCTGTAGTTCTTAATTTATATTGAGAAAACCCTGTTAGAGACACAAGGCTAAAGAGAGTGTAAGAGTAAGATGTGCAAGAAAAGAGGGAGCATTTCTCATCTGGAGACAGTAGCTGTTCTGAGGAAATGCTTATCCACTTGGGAGGAGGGTGACTGAAGCCCAGAAGGGCCTACACTGTTGTGCCAAGCAGGCAGAAAAAGTACAGACAACTTCAATTCTAAGCTTTAACTATGCTTTAAACAGCTTCTTCTACCTCCATTACTTTTTGGGTGTGCTCAGGTTTTTTTCTACTATTATTTTTCAGTACAAGCTGAAATGAATTCAGCTAAAATTATTTTCTGTAATGTCTAAATCTTATTAGGAAGGCAGAAAGTGTATGTAACACAGTAGCACACAGCCAAAAGAATAGCTGTGACCTTGAGAAAAGAAGCTACTCCAATAAAAAAATAGAGATAACAAAGATCCACATCTAAGAGGATACAGGAATCTGTAGGGAGCGAGGAAAGTGAATGCAGAAAAAAGAAGAGCCTCCCAAAAGCCCTCCCCAACACCAGCAAAAAGGAATTGGTCACAGGCAAAAATGGGTCATGAAAGAAAGTTCTTTAATATCTCACAGCTGTGCAGAATTGATACAAAGTACAGAAAGTACTGACTCTGAAGAGAAGATACCTAGCTACAGTTGCTGTCTTTCCTAGTATAAGAAGAGGACATGGAAAATACTGAAATCCTTAGCAATGAAATAGTTGTGGTTTTCCTACTGTCTTTCTGAGGGATTTATGGTAGTGCAAACTAGGAAAGAAATACTACAGAAAGATTAGATATAAAAATTCTGCTTGAAAAATGTCTATGGGGAAAAAAAAAATCCTACTAATAAAATTAACAAAAATAAAAACAAGAACCCTACAAAAAACACACCCTCAACTAAGAAATACTGTGTGGGAAAAAGACACTGTGCAGAAGCAGAGCACTGAAGAAGCGAGAGGACAGATCTTCCTGTAATCTATTGCCTCTAAGATTTGACAGGCAGCCTATAACAGACACAAAGCAAAATATTTTCAGTAGAATTCAGGCTTTATTCATCACTATACTTCTAAATTTTGTCTTAGTTTTTATCTGTAATTAAAGTTTGAATGTTGCAATACAGTTATAATTGCTACTGTGCAAGAAATTTTTGCTCTGCACTGGGGTGGCCTCACCTTGAATACTGTGTGCAGCTTTGGTCACTGCAACAAAAGAAAGACATTAAACTATTAGAGAGTGTCCAAAGGCAGGCAATGAGGATGGTGAAGGGTATGGAGGGGAACCTGTGTGAGGAGTGGCTGAGATCTCTTGGTCTGTTCAGCCTGAGAAGACTGAGGGGAGACCTCACTGCAGTTACAACTTCCTGGTGAGGGGAAGAGAAGGGGCAGGCACTGATCTCTTCTCTGTGATGACAGTGACAGGACCAGAGGGAATGGCCTGAATTTGTGTCAGGGGAGGTTTAGGTTGTGTATTCAGAAAATGTTCTTCCCCCAGAGAGTGGCTGGGAACTGGAACAGCTCCCCAGGGAAGTGTTCATAGTACCAGCCTGACCTGGAAGTGTTTGGACAACACTCTCAGGCACATGGTGTGACTCTTGGGGCGTCCTGTGCAGGGCTAAGACTTATACTTGAACTTTTTGGGTCCCATCCAACTCCACATATTCTGTGATTCTGTGCTAATTCTTTCCACTGCTGCTCCGTGCATTGTATCAGGGAATTGAGAGGGATAAAAATTAAGTGACTTGTGTGGTTTGGGGTTTTTTTAGAGAGGTCAATTTCATCATATGCTGCAGACTTCAGCCCCACAAATAATCATCTCAGCACAAATGATAAGAGAGCAGGAATGAGTCTCCACAACAGAAATACTGTGTTAAAATGTTTGAATGCACCCTACTGCTGTGACAATGAGCATAGAAAAACAGTAATATTCTCTCATATTCTCTGTAGGTATCTAAGGAAGATAATGTAATGCTAGCTTTCAAATACATAAGATAAAAAAAATACTTAGATTACTATTACTTAAAGTCTTCAAATTACTTTTGCCCAGCTTAGCTGAAGTAGATTGTTTTTAAAGTAATGTGTTTTAGATATGGAATGGTATAATGGTAACAAATGCAATAATAATGTTTCTTACTCTAGAAAGCAATATCTACTGGGAAAGTACCCTAAGGCCTAAAGAACATTCATAATCCATTTCATATGATACAAAATAACCCTAATTTTATCAAAACTGTACAGAGATTTAAAAAAAAAATACTCAGACAAAAGGATGCATTTAATCTATAGCCTTTATTATCTAAAATCAGATCCTCAGATGACACCATTTTTTATTTTCAACACTGAACATGCTTTTAACTCTGGAACTGTTATTCCTACATAGCGCATCAGGCATTTGACCACAGATAGAGTCAGGGAAACTGTTGGTCATATTGCAATGACGTGATACACAAATTGATGTGTAGCAAAAAAAGTAAAAGAAAGTTGATTTAGAAATAGTATCTTGGGAGATACTGAAGAGCCAGTGCAGCTACAAGCATTCACTACCACAGCTGTCAGGGGTAGGCGAGAGTTCAGCTCTCTCATTGGGCTCACATGTTTTGCTCCACACATGCTTTGAGAATCCACGAGGCTTGCTAGTCTCTGTTGGGGCTCAACCCTGTCTCACAATTAAACACCACAGAACCCTGCAATTATCCCCACCTCTGGCTCCCATGATGGGATGGAGGAAGAACTGAAAGAGTAAAAGTGAAAACTGAATTAATGGATTGAGATAACAACTCTTTAATAATTAAAAATAAGTAAAAAATAAGATTTTAAAATTTAGAGAAAAGAGAAAGAATAAATAATAAAGAGAGAGGAAAATAAAACCCTCGTCAGAGAATTTGCTACAATCCATGAACCACCACAGAGATAAATAAGTGTTTATGTTTCTCTTTCAGCAGTGCCCAGAGCCAGTTGCATAGCTTTCACCTCTGCACACTGACTAGGTTCAACTTCTCTTTCTGAAGTTTCTTCAACATCTTGGGAGACCCTACAAAGGCACTTCCCACTTTTGATGTTTTCCCACAATAAAACAGGATCCATCTTTGAGCATATTGCTTTTCAGTTTCTGGTAATTCATTACACAGAATAGCCTCCTCAGTACAAGTTACCCCATCTACCAATTCTCCAAAGTTTCAGTCCTCTGGGGAGTCCATGATCACTTCCAGGGTTTCTGTGCAGTCAGATTTTCCCATTTAAACCTGTTGCATTTTCGTTGCAATCCACTTACTCCATGTAGCATCGCAGGCATGATGTGTAGAACAGACTCTCCTATTTTTACATCCAGCGCAGCACAGGTAACCAAGATAACAAAAGAAGTTGTGCTTCTATATCAGCTACTTCCGAAGAAGTTCCAACAGCATCATATGCTGCTAATATTTCCTTTTCTTTTGGAGTGCAACAGTCTTCACATCCATTATATTCTGTGCTCCAAAACCTTATATGTTAATCTCTCCAGGTGCTTTTTGCCAGAAGATCCAGGTAGGACATTATCCCTGGCTCAGGCATAATGCATATTTTTCCTATCTTGTTATTTCTGGACTGGCCCAAATTATCTTCCATTTAATTTGCTCAAAGTCTTGCTGCTTTTCAAAGCCCCACTCAAAATCATTCTCCTTTTAGGCAATTCGATAGAAAGGGCTCACACAAAAATTAGAAAAATAAGAATACAGCTCAGAATATGCATGCTTCAAAAGAAGAAATGGCTAAGAAAGCTTGTGTTTCTCTTTTGTTAGTGGTGACAAAGCTGTTATTTTATTGGCCACATCCTTTGGGATATCACCTTGCTGTTTTATTCCTAAAAACTGAATCTCTTGTGCACATCCTTTGACCTTACTTGGCTTTATAGCAAAACCAACTTTCATAAGACTCTAGATTACTTTTCTCCCCTTCTCACACACTTCTGCTGTGCTGTGTCCCACACTGATGTCATCATTATACTGTGAGTGCTCAGGAAGTTCACTTTGTTCCACTGTAGCCTGTATCAATCCATGATAAAGGGTAGAACTGTCTTTCCACCTGAGAGCCAGTCAATTTCAGGTGTACTCCAGGATACTCCTCGACATGGAATCAAGCTGTCCCCTGCACTCTGCTGCCAAAGGGATAGAGTTACCTATGTCAATAGTTGAAGCATTTGGCAGCCTTTGGCTCAGCTTCACACATGAGCTCTAGCATGTCTAGTTTGTCTGGTACTGGCAGCATGCTGTGGTGGTGTGACTCAGTGGTTACTATACCTCATTGTAAATCTACACCAGCTGGATTTTTGTCGTACCTAAATGGGATTAAAAAAAAAAAAAAAAGATAGCTTTCCAGTCACCAGAATAGATTTTGGATGATAGCAAAGGAGTCTTAGCTGATGTGATATTGCTACCTGTGCAGTGTCAGGGTAGCAATTAGAAACTTGTTTTTTGGACTAGATCAAGCCCACAACAGAAGGATACTCAGAGAGACCAAGCAATGTATACAGCTGTTTAATCCATTCTCAAGGCAACTATACCATCCCAAAGCACATCCTTGTTCCCTCAAATAACTCTCTCCCGAGGTAGTCTCTGCCAAGAACGTATAGAGACCAGTCACAATAAGATGCTTTTACCACTCATTCCCAGTTAGGCATACCTCAGTCTCCCACACAGACCATTGTTGGGATCCTCCATCACTCTAGAAATACAGATGGGTTCTTCCCTATTGTCCCTATTATCCTGTTACAGTACATTGTACAGCAGTTTTCACCAGAGCTTTATCCTAATGTGGGGCTGATATGTTAGGCCATGTCAGGTCACTGTGGCAGATCCAGGTCTGTGTAAATAGATGGGCTTTGACAGAGGCTTTTTGGATGTTGTAAATCCTTTATGCTGCTGTTCCAGTCAGAGTGAGGGGGCACGATGTCTTATGCAGTTCAGTTCTGTGCTTTTCAGAGTCACAATGGATGCCAGGTTTGCAGCTGTGACAGCCCTACAAGCAAAGCCCTACCAGTCTTGCAGGGGTTTTGCAGTTTAGTTGCGCTGGCTTATGTTACAAAGGAAGAGGGCTCTGACTATAGAGCTTCCTGCCATCATGTCAGTTTGGGTGGTGAGTTAACTGTATAAGCAGGCTTTTGTACACTGGGATGCCCTCTTTCACCTGAGTGTTGCAGCCTCCCTCTAGTGATGTGTAAGGTCTCAGGCTGTGTAGCTTCAGGCCCAGCTGACACATCTGGGAAGAGACCTTTAACTTAAATGCCTATCATTGAGCTCCCTTGTGAATCACCTAAATTTTGCAGATCATGTTGTACTGTCTTTTAAGCTAAAGTGAGGATTTTTTTATCCACATGAAATATTTTCTGCTGGTCTGTGCAGCGCTGTGAAAGTGCCTAATTTCTTAAGGGCCTTAGCTTTTCTGTTAGTTTTCTGGAGTTTGTTAAGGACTGACCCATGGATAGTCGGTATCTGGAGTCCACTTCTTCTCCTCTTCCTTTTTGCTTCTAATCTTGTTGCTGAAGTTTTTACATCCTCCCACCACTTAAATTCCTTTCCTTGATTGCAAATAGATCATGTACAATCAAGGACAGTAACTGATGAAAATGAGTTGCTTGAGCAAATTAGTTATTAATTGATTGATGGATTGTCATTAGCCGTTCTCTTTGGGAGGTGTACTCCTTCATTTCAGATGCCCTGTACCTGTACAGTGCTGATGTTACAATATCAATTTTTTTTTTCTATTCTGAGATTTTTTTTTTTAGGAGGAGCATGGAATCAGAAAAATTAATATAGAAATAGTTTAAAAGCTTTTTTGTATTTATTTTGGAGAAGGATTTTAGATGTGACATTCAGTAGTGAAGTTTGCACAGAATTATTTTAAGAATGCCTGTATATTTTTCTTTTCATGGGTAATATTTTTGTCTCATCTTTATTTTTTTCTAAGATGTCTTACCTTTCAATAGTCCCCTGAACAGAAATTGAATTCAGGGCACACTGAAACTAAAGAAAAAAAAATTCCTGGTTAAAAGGAAGGAAAACATATATATGGGAGAAATTTTGGTAGGTGCCAGAAAGTTGTTGGATGGAATAGATAAGTATAAAAAATTCATAAAAGTAAAATCATGCAAAGTTTAAATCTTTTACTTGAAACAAAATTTTGCATACCCTTTATTTTTTTTTTTTCTTTCTCTACTATCTGTTAGTGGTTGCTTTAGTAGTAGTAGTTTCATTGAAAACAAGGTTTTGCTCTTTGGAATTATAACACATTCTTTGTGATGAGAAAAATGTGGTTAGAATTTGTCACCTCTTAGATGCTAGCTCACTGAAAATGAAGCATATGCAATTCCTTTAACCTCTGTAAGGTGTATACTTATGTGAAACTCCAGAAAACTCCATTTGACAAGAAATGGACATTAACATCTTTCTTTAGAATTTTTTACTAAAAACTTTAAAACAAATCTGAAGTTAAATTAAGCACTTTCATGTTCTGGCTCACCTTAAACAATCTCAACAAACCTGTACTAAGTATTAAATTTGTATTTTTTATACCCTTTATGTTGGGGCAATTTGCTGGTACTTCTGCACAATTTTAATCTAAATATTGAAAATAAATATTTTAACTCTAGGAAACAGTTGCAGCTCTACAGTGATATATAATCAAAGGTGTATTATTTTCTCATTGGTGATGTATTTCACTTGGCACTGAATATCATGACAGTGGAATCATTTCAATGAGGGTGTGTTCAACATACACTAGGATGATTTACATGCTGAAATTTCAAATTCTTCCTATACAAATTAAAGGCTTGGATTAATTGCTATTTTTTCTTCTGTGGCTTTTTTTATTGATGCTATTTACTTCAAGTCTCATACTTTTTAGCAATAGTCTAAATTCTTATTTTAGACTAATTTGCTCTGAATTAATTAGTTCTATGCCTTTTGATAATAACTGTACTTTAAGAGTGCACAAGGTAGCCCTTATAAATCATAAACCATATAAAAATCCCTTCATAAAGTGAATAACAAGAGTCACATAATTTTTTTTTTGTTGTTGTTGTTGTTGCAAACTCTATATCCTCAGTTCAGGAAAGTGTTTAATTATAAGATTAGAGAAGAAAAAAATGTTAGAAGTTTAGGCATAGTACCTATGCCTTCAGATACAAGGAAGACATTTTGATATCTTGTAGATTCTGGTGATAGATGGAATCTATGTCCTAATTATCTCAGATCAAAATCTGAATCTAAAAATTATTGTCTTATTAAATTAATAAAATTAGTATTACTATTATCCCAATCTTATTGTCTTATTAAATTAATAAAATTATTATTCATACTATCCCAATATTAACCAGAGTTATCAATATGATGGCCACTTGTGAATTAATCTGACTGAGATATAAATGTCAACAGAGCACTACTAAAACCTTAAACAAAATTTTTGCTCTGGACATTACAAATCCCAATAAAAACAGAGACAAGATACCTGAGCTAGTTTTGAGTTGGTATTGAAACTCTTAGCCCACATCCAGTGTAGTGGATTGTACAGTCCTGATATACTTATTTGAATATGGTCAAACACTTGTTCTGCTACAAACTCTTAATCTGAACAGTAAGGTGCTTGGGTTAATAACAAAAGCAGCCCTTGCAGAAGCATTGTTTTCTTTCCATGTGAACAGTAGGCAGATCACAGAGGCTGGGTGGGCTGAGGAGAGACCTGACTCAAGACTCTCTCTGACACCTGGCCAGGAACCAACATGCAGANNCAGGAGCAAAAGTTATCCAAGACTAATCTTGCATTATTCCACTTATGTGGCTTACGGTAAAGGCACAGTTTACTTTTTATTTGGAAGTAATTGTTTTACTGCATAATATCTCACTCAAACCATAAAATCCCTCCTAGGACAGAATATTTTTATACCATTTTTATACCCTTTTTATCAAATGAGCATGGCAGTTTTATTTAGTAAAATACAGAATGAACTTTGGAAATGCGCAATCATTTTCTTAGAATGTAGCAAGCTGCAAAATGTGGTTCAGTTAGCTGCATGTTATACTTCAAAAGAAAAGTCCTGAGTATTATAAAATAATATTATCTTAAACTGCCCAGTAAAAAATCTGCAGTGAAAGAACATTTCGATTCTTTTTTTTCTGCTAAATCTGTCTTCATTGAAAGCCAGAGACTCAAAGGAAATACTATAGTATGAAATCAAATGTAATTCAGTGTAAAACTGAATATAACATATATTTATTTAATTACTGTGATGTAGATGGGCTTGTCAATTGTAAAATACATTCTGGTTTCACAGCAATTAGAAATCATACAGATAATAAAAATTCTACCGAGTAAACTTCCATGGTACACAAAATTCTAACTCATTTTAAAATAGTACTTTTTATTTCTATGGTATCTTCTTGCTACAGGTCTTTAATAAAATTTACAGGTAGTAAATACTGAAACATTGTAGCATCCCAATGAACATATAATGTATATGTTATACATATATAATGTATCTTAGATGACTACCAACCCACAGAGTTCTAAAATAATGCTAGATAACATATTCTGTACTGCATAGCTTTCAAGACGGGTGATGTACCAGTGTCAAGATCTTTTTGTTTTGTGTAGTTTTTAACTTTTATTACACATTTTTTAAAGAGCAAATAAGTTTCATTCTAAACTGCTCTTCTAGCCCGTCAGTTATCTGTCAGACATATTTTTCTTGGTATCAATGACACTAGTTTTCATACCCTGTTTTATTTACTTGCATGGCACATGAATATTTGTGACATTTAGATTCCTAAGGAGAATTTTATGTGTCATCCTCTATTTGGCTTATTGCATTTCATGTTCATATTAAATCCTATTCATTCCATTTATTTATCCATCTACTCTGTTATACTTGGTCTTCTAGATTGTAGGTCTGGGACATAAATTCCATGTGTGCATTTAAAATTTATTTCTTAATTAAGTGTAGTTGCCTAAACCTGTGACTTCATTTCTCACTTTTAACCTTCCAATTATTCCCCTTATCCTGCAGGGGAGGAGTGGCTGAGCAGCTCTGTGGTCAGCCAGGTTTAAACTGAGCTTATTTTGGTGCCCAATATAGGGCATGGAGGGTTTGAGATAATAACATATCTGACTAGAGTGAATGAGAAGGGATTTATGTCTGTAAATGGTTGCTTGTAATGATGTTGATTCACCTGTTTTTGATATTAGCTTATCTGGTTTGTCGTACTCTTTTTTTTTTTTTTCAATATAATAAATATTGTCTTTTGCATTTTCCTGTGCTCTGTGAAGCTTAGTGATACTTTGCCTGGAAGATTTATTGCTAAAACTCTGGTTTTGAATTTACCTGGTATTTTGGCTCTATACTGAAGTCATTACTGTATTTCAATGATCATCTGATGGATTCAAGTAAGAACTAGATAATTATCATTCTTTCTCTGAGAGGTGGTCTTTGTTTGGCTTCTTTTAGGAAATAGAAAATGGCACCTTTGCCACATTTTATGATGTTTTCTCCCTCATTACAACAAATTCTCAGCATCCAGACAATCCTTGAGTAGTCAAAATAATTTTATTGTTATTTCTTACTAATATTGGTTTGGATTTTTAAGGGTTAACATGCTATTTAAGAATATGACTAGACCTCTTGGCAGTGTGGGTATGGGTGGGAGGACATGAAAGAGAATATGGGCAGATGTCTGAAAAGCTCTCCCCCACAGTTATTTGGATCTTCGTTCCTGAACAAGTGCAGAATGCTGCAGAATCCATAATATGTTTGGAAAGAGATGCCCTGGCTATTTCAAAGAAGCACATTTTACTGCACTTTGCTGAGGCCTGACCAGCGCCTACCAAACACTGATCAATACTGTTCAGCATCTTCAAGAAGGAAGGTCGCTGAATCTGAAAAATTTCAGCAGACACTATGGCTAAACTAGAGACCCAGCCCTCCACTATATCAGTTACACCTATAATTAAAAAGAAGCAATACAAGTGAGGTCAACTTGCTTAATAAGGGGTGAAGAGGCTTCTTTGAAGAGAGAGCAGGAGATTTAACCAGAAGACACAGTTCTGCAGCAGAGAAGTCACAAGAAGAGGAGGTGGAAGTAACTGAAATATTAAGTGAGGAATCACCCAGTCCCTGTTCTTAGGTGAGCTTTGAGACATGACAAAATATTTAAGCTGTGAACCAGGCAAGCAAATTCTGAGCTGACTATTCCAAAGCTGTGATATTGGGGTCAATAGTCAAGAATTAAAGGGTAAAAATTCCTGGCAGCTGGAATCTCTTGCTTGGGATAAAGCCATTGACAAAAAGATTGGGAAAAGAGCATGAGTTCTCAGCTGCTTGTCAAGTGTGATCTTTCTTCAAGGAAGATCCTGCAAATTCCTAAAGTAAATGAACTACTATTAAGGAAGGTCTCCAGTACTTGAGGGAATTATTTGAGGTGGAGGTGCTCTATAATACTCTCAATGACCTTCAGGTATCCAGAAGCCTGAGCCATGGGGCGAAAGTTTATAAGAACTTTGGTGGTGTCATATGCCAACAGACTGCTAAGAATGAGCTGGAGAGACACAGAATCTGTGGACAGATTGGTCAAACAACTCCAAGAATATGAGGAGAATCTCACCTCTTTATGATGACCTTGCACCTTGACTGTAGAGAATCTGATCCAAACATTGTCTGAGCAGTTCAAAGAGAGCTGTTCTTCGTGCACAGTAGCCAAGGTCTAAACTATTGAGTCAGCCTTTCTCTACTACTTTCTCTACTAAGGGAGAGGTTACTGATGGCATACACTGTGTGTAACCCCCTAATTCTTCCTGTGTGACTGGGGGATGACATGAAGAAGTGAGGTGGTCAACCTAGCTGGACACTAGAAGCTTGGATACAGGAACTGCAACTGTTTTTAAAGAAACAGCTAAGCGGCATCCATCCAGGAAAATTGCTGCTCCAGTATCAGTTGAGCAGGGTAGAACTTATCATAATTTTGACCCTGATGAAGGAACTTCTAGTTTGCAGTTACAAAATTCAAGCAATAAATGGTCAAACCAGGAACAGAGGGGTTCTGCCTTTTGCCAGGAGGAGGAAAGGGAGAACTGGATTTACTGGAAAATGCAAACGCCATGTAAACACTTGTCAAAGACATGAGATACGTCATGCAAAACCAATTGTAGAGCATGATCTGTCTAAGCTAGACCATGTTGCAAGCTTTTCATCCTCACATTCTGTATGATAAAACCACACAAGCAGGGACTTGTAGAGCCTCATCAAGAGGCTGAATTATTTGCTATAAATTTTAAAAGATGATGTGCCCCCACCAACAAAGCAAGCCACCCTCAGTTTCTCTCTGGTGACAAGGTAGAGCCTTCAAGACAATAAAAGACACAAACAACATAGGAGTAAGACTAAGAACCCGGAATACAGATAAACTGTGATGATCACAGAACAGAAAAGTAGGAAAAAGAGGCTGCACTGCATGAAGAACATGCACTAAAGGGACAGTCTACCAAGTTTCTTATATTCTCTTTATTGACAGATCATCTTCCTTCTCCAGTGTATCTCTCTGAATCAGAGAGATAAGTATTTGATGGGTGGACTGTTCGGTGGATGAGGGTTTGGTTGAGTGGTTGCATACAGAGCTCAATGGCTCAATGTACAGATGGGGATCACTGACAAGTGGATGTCCCTCACAGGTCTGTATTGAAGCCTGTATTATTTAATATCTTCATCAGTGACACACAAAGGGATTGAATGTACCCACAGCAAGTTTGCAGTGGACACAAAGCTGAGTGGTGCAGTTGAGAAGTCTCAAGGATAGGATGCCATGCAAAGGGACCTTGACAACTCCAGAAGCAGGCCCATGGGAATTTTATGGGGTTCCAAGCCAAGTCAATTGCAAGGTGCTGACCTGGGTCAGGGCAATCCCCAGTATCAACACAGGCTGCAGGATGAACGGATTAAGAGTAGGCTGCCAAGAAGGACTTGGGGGTGCTGGTGGGTGAGAGGCTGGACATGACCCAGCCATGGGCACTCACAGCCCAGAGAGCCAAACGTGTCCTGGGCTGCATCCAAAGCAGTGTGGGCAGCAGGGCCAGGGAGGGGATTCTGCCCCTCTGCTCTGCTCTGCTGAGACCCCACCTGCAGGGCTGCATCAGCTCTGGGGTCCCAGCACAGGAAGTACCTGTGTTGAACCCCCTGAAGACGATCAGAGGGCTGGAGCTCCTCTCCTATGAAGACAGGCTGAGAGAGCTAGAGAGTTAGAGCCTAGAGAGGAGAAAGCTCCTAGGAGATTGTGGATAACCCAGAAAGCAAGGGGGTATCCCTTTCCTGAATTGTTATATGACACCTGGGAATTTTACAACTTTGGCAGTTTTCAGTATTGTGTTAAATAGCTGCACCTTGACCATGAAAGCCTTTATTTATTGTATTTTAATCTACACTGAAACCGTTCTTTTGCATTGTCTCAAATGCATTTTCCAAGATGATTATGTCCTTTGCAAAGGACCTAATTTATTTTCAGGAACACCTCTCCTGGTTGATCTGTTGATGTGTTTCTCCACTAAATGAAGGAGCTATTCAACATCCAGTATTTTTTTTTCCTGGGAAACTGCACTCAGTAATTAGATGCTATCAGGGTGGAGAAAGGTTGTCTGTTTTTCATTTAGATATGGTAAATTAGTTGAACTCTTCAGTTTTTATCCTGTTAGGTATTTTACTATTCTGAAAATAACTTTTATCTCTTGTAGAACTGAATTGGATTACATCTCAACACATAAACTTGTTTTCCTAAAAGGACTTCAGGTGGAAATGAGTTTTATATGCGTAGCACCACACAGAGGCTGGTGAAAGAATTCAAGAAGAAAAACATTAATTATGAGACAAAAATATCATGTGTGCATTTCAGTGTCAACATTAATTACATCTATTTTTTTTCTGTTTAAATATCATGACACAAAAATATGCATTCTGTTTCTGTATAAATGTAAACAAAGGAGCATGCTAAATGCTAAATGCGGTGACAAAATAAAGCAGACCCTGAAATATTTAGACAATATACAATCTGGTTTTAGTTGTCTGTCTTTACTTGTCTTTACTTGTCAAGTGAAGTTGTCATGAGGATGGAAAAGCACTCTGTGGCACACACATAAGATGCTGGTTTGTTTCCAAATTTCTGCACTCTTGACAGAAAAAATATGGTTACATCTAAAGGGAAAGTAGCTAATTCTTTAATAGAAGGCAGAGATAAATGTAAAAAAAAAATGAGATACAGATAGAAGAAGGATTTCTGTATTTGTGAAAGGGTTAACAAGCTTCTTCTCTTTTGTGATTATGCAGTCCTAAAGAATAACCTTTCTCTTCATATTCTCTATCACTTCAATCAGGAAGTTGTCAGTAGTTCTCTCCAGAAGCCTCCTGTGTTGCTTTTGGTCTGCTGTGCTGTCCATCCAAGAGATACTGATCTGGTTCAATCTCCAGAGAGGATTAGGGCCTGTGAATGTGAAGCTGTAAGCTGTGCTTACAGCTGTCTGAAGAAGGTCTCATCTATTTTAGTTCCTGACCAAGTGGACTATGGCAGACATCCACTATAATGTCCCCTATACGCTTCAACTCCTTTATCTTTACCCAAAAGCTCTCATTTACTCATCATCCACACCCAGACATTGCTCCTTGAGCTCCAGCTGCTCTCTCACATAAAGGAAAATTGCCCATCCTTGTGTTTCTAGCAAGTTCTTCCTAAAATCTCTGTATCCATACATTATACTACTCCAGTAATGGTTGTAATCCCATTGCATTTCTGTGATCCCAACAAAGTCATAGCCCTGCAACTCCATACAGATATCCAACTTCTCATGTTTATTCTCAATGTTTCAACCATGTACTTTTTGATGCACTTCAAAAGGGCATCTCAGCATGCTGATTTACAGAGAGGCTCTGTGGGTTTCCCTGGTAATGATGCCATGATTCACTTGCTTCCATGTAAATATTTGAGATGACTCTGCTTAAGCCCTGCTTTGCTGACTATGATTCCCTTTTTTCACACAAGCCCAGGACCTTTGCTTGCTGACCTTGTTCATCACTCGCTCACATGGCTGCTGCTCCTTTCCTTCCTCATGTTTTGAGCTCCTGCCTATCTAGGCAGACAATTTGACTATGTTCAGGAGCAGAGCAGCAGGATTCTGCCAGGGGTGACTGCTCCAGTAGAGGTCACCCTCTTTCTGTACTGCCTGAAACTTGCTGTCATCAGCATCCTGTCCCTGCAGCTGCTGGAGACCAGATGACCCCNCAGTAATGAAGAGAGCAAAGAGAGAGAAACAATCATCAGGCACCAGGTTTTAGCACATATTCAGAATCTTCATCTTCATCCTCTCCTTTCCACAAGGGGCAGGAGGAGGGGAGAATGTTTGTTTTGCTTTGATTTCCATGTTTGGTCATCTTATAATGAAAGCAAAGAGGCCTGGCATTCCAAATACCACATACAGGAGATTGTGTGCTTTAGCTCAATGGAATTCAAATACCCTTATGTAATGAAAAGGAAGATCTTTAGAGACATGTGTATAGGGAAAAGAAGAAGGTGGCAAGATGGACCAATAATTGATGATATTTGCTGCATTATTGTCTGCTTCTCTTTCAAGAAGGCTGTAGAAGCCATGGGAGTCACTGCTGCTGTGTCCAGGGACACATCCATAACTTCCTGAGATCCTTTCCCACTGTATGGCTACAAAGCCACTGGACTGCATAATCTGTAAAAGGCTTTTGCATACAGTAGCCATTTCCTGAATGCCATGGTTTGCTGTTAAGTAACCCATAGAGGGTCACTGCCTTGACCACACGAACTGCAAAATCACCTGTATTCAGGGCTGAGTATAAGTGCCTAGGCTTTGTTATTCTGTTCATAAAATGAAAAGGAACTACCAACAGAGCAAACTTAATGGTCATATTTGAAGATTACATCTTTTACATTCTTTCAATCTATACATGCCAGAAAACAAAGTAACAATTCAAACTGTAAATCTCTTGTAAACTTGCAAAGCCATAAGAAGCTTAGTCTCTCTTGTAGACTTCTTTGCATACAATGTATTCTCACTTAGAATAGGAACATTGTTAGCAATTAAAAAAAAAAAGCAAAAAAGCAATACCCATACTAAAAATAATTTTTAAAAGACACCATACAAAGAGCCTGGTGAAGATACTGAAAGAGTATTTGTGATACATGGTCCTAGAAATATATTTTAATTGCAATGAAGATTAGAGGAGGACTGGAAAAATAAAAAAAATCCCTTCCCTTCCCTTCCCTT
>WBNO01030660.1:0-36853 GCA_013400575.1 Peucedramus taeniatus
TGTCTTTCAAACCAAGACAAAGATGTTATGGGGAAGGTTGCCGCTGCCCAGCAGTGTGTGTTTCTTCACCTCTCCCTGGGGAGAAAACCTACACTATGGCAAAGTGAACTGGAGAAATACATCCCCTCCCAGGTGGGGTTTGGCTTTCTGAGCTAACATGGGGCTAACAGGGGGTAATGCTTGTGTTTCCCACTGATCCATTATTGCTTCTCTGAGCCCCAGGAACCTGCTGGAAGAGATGGGCTCATGCTCCTGGGCTGTCCCAGACATGGATCTGCATAAAGAGAGCCCCCTGTAGCTCTTTGTAGGCTAGGGTATGGCTTGGGATGAGTTACCAGTGTGTCAGATGTAGCCTGAGAAAACAGAAAGGGAAAACCCAAGGCTGGGCTTAGAGCTCTCCTAGGGCTGGATCTAAGCAAAAGCTGGCTTGTGCTCAAGTAGGGACCAGCAGAACATCAGTAGTCCCAGGAGAAGACCCTTTCTGTTGAAGACATTGCACATATTTGGTTTCCCTCTGTTACAACAGCAACGTGGGTGGCAGGTTCTGTGGCCATTTTGGCCAACCTCTTGCCCTGGAGGAGAGGCCAGGTTTCCTGGGGAGTTAGAGCCACAAGAGAAAACATTTGGAAACAGGAGCCTCCTGGTCACAGTAAAGCCAGGACACTTGGGGGCTGTCAGCATCCTGTGAAGCACATCCCTCCCCTGACCTGCTCCATCATCTGGGCTGGCTGCTTTTGGCCCTGGGGGGAGGTGCAGCAGGGCTTGTGGCTGGAAACAGCTGCTCTCTCGATCTTTTCTGACTCAAAACAGCAGCTTTGTGAGAGCACACAGCAGCTAAAATGGGATGAGGTTGGAGAGCCAGGTGCAGCATGAAAGATTTCATAGTGTCCCAGGTGCTGATAGTGATAATAAAAGGAGAGAGAAACCTGCTGCATCCTTCTGCCCATGCACTTGGACTTCCAGCCAAGTGCCTACAGCAGGTTTTTCCTGGGTGTGTGAGTTGGCCCTGAGATACCCCCTTTCTGCAAGATGCTTTGGTGCCCATCTTCCTCCTCTTCTCCCCTCATGCCAGTAGACAGCATGGCAACTGAACCTTTCTCTCTGCATCTGAGAAAAAGAATTTGTCCCCTTGCTTTCCTGCACTCCTACACCCCACAGAAACTCTCCTGCCCTGCTTTTGTGCTCTGACCTGAACACTAGTAGATAGGTGGAGGCCATGGCCAGCACGGAGCCCATAGCAGAGGACTCTGCTCCACCTCCATCCATCCCTGTAAGTGTGGTGACCTGCAGGGTTTGACACAGACAAATTGATCCACACCCAGGCAGCCTGGCTGAGTTGGGTGAGGGTCTCTAAGCAGAGGTGTTGTGTGATGCCTTCAAACCCCCTAACTCTTGGGGAAGCTCTTGGAGGTGACTTGGAAGCCAAATGCCACACACCAACAAAATCCTGTATGTGCAGCTGTTTCCCTGGCCCAGCCCAGTGTTGGACCAGGATCCCAGCACCAGCTGAGCACGTGCCACTGGGTGGTGTCCTGCAGTGAGGTCTGTGGCTCATGCAGCACCTGCTCCATGCACGGCTCTTCAGTGCTGTTTCCCAGCCCTGAGTCCAGTCCTATGAGTGCCCAGTGCCACCCACAGCATGAGCTGCTTGTGCTCATCCCCATCCCATCCTGGGGAGCCTGGGGCTGCTGGGTGTTGGGGTGGGGATGTTCCTATCCACCCTGGAGGCGCAATGTGTAGGTGAATCAGCTTAGGAAGGTTCTGAGCTGTTCATAGTAATTCTATGTTCTCAGTAACCAGTCTGAAAAATCAGCGTGTGAGCCCTGGAGGTGCTCCTTTGGAAATGTGGAATAGCCCAATGTGTGACACTACTAAAAGGTCCCTGTGATGCCAGGAAGGTTTGGACTTCCATGTCTGAGTATCAGAGCACAAGGGTTGGAATTAATAACTTATTCTTTGGCCAACACCTGTGTTTTGCAACAGGAAAGGACTCTTTGATGGGAAGTCAGAGCTTTTCATGGAGTTTGGCAGTGGTGGAGGGCAGACATGGTGCATCTGATGGAGTTCACAGTGCTGGCTGAGCCTTTTGACTGCTTTGTCCTATCTTGGGTGCCAGTACCCCAGAGTTCCTGGTGGGACCAGTACTTGGGACCCCAGGAGCTGCCTCAGCTTTGCAGGGAGCCAGCACTGGTGCTGAGGAGCTGCTGTAACTCCACAGCTCAGTCGCTCTCTGAGAGCTCTGCAGTGCAAAATTCCTGAGAGCCAGCAATCCCTGCGAGGCAGCAGCATGCTGGAGACATGACTAAACATCAGCTCTGTGCCAGGTTGTTGACATCTTTTCCTGGAGGAAAAGATCCTGAAAAGGCCTTGAGGAAGCAGTGAGGTGAGGCTCCGTGCCAGGATGGGACCCTTGCCCCAGCCACAGCCCTTCTGGAGAGGCCCTGGGTAGGAGCTTCCAGCTCTTGCAGTGCACCCCCAGGCTTGTGGGACTTGGACATTTATCCGAGAAAGGGGAAAAAACCCCTAAGGTTCTTCTGCAGCTCCAGAGTCACATCATGTTCAGGGTGCTGCAGAGGCAGTGATGGCACTAATCCCTCTCCTGGGCTGACATCCCAGGCTGTGCCTGCACTTCTTGGGATGGGCACCTGGCTCTGCTGGCATCATCAGGCATTGTTCCTGTGGCACAGCCTGCAGATGCTGCTGACCCAGAAATTTAGGACCATCAGTTAAAGTGGGCCAAAAATAATAAAGAATGGCGTTTACTGAGCTGCTGTTTGCTGTTCCTAGGCAGGAAGCGATTTCCAGTTGTGAAAGCACGGGACACGGTGGTGTTGGAGAGAAACTGCGTGTGGTGCTTTCACAGAAGTGTCCCTCCAGCCACAGTCGTTGCCAGCCTCAACCCAAATCAACCTCATCTTTAGGCTCACTAATCTCAGTCATGACCCTGGAAACCTGATCAGATATCCTGTCCATTTCTACCCCTTTGCCTGGTTTCCATGGCAGAACTTCTTCCCTTTTACCACAGCAGGCAGGACTCGCTGGTCTTCACTCCTTCTTAAACATACAGTACAGGAACCAACAAGTCCATATGGCCTGGCACTAGCAAGAAAGGTTCTAATATCTCTTTTAAAATCTTTAAGCTAAATACCACAAGGCAGAATGGATAGAAAGAAAAAAAAAATACCTACAAGCTTATATCCATACACTGTGTCCACAGATTACCTTAGAAAAGACCTTGTTAAAAACCTCCTAAAAGTCCAAATCAATGTTTTTTTGGGTTTTTTAAAGTCACTTTTTGGCTGACTTAGCTGACCATTCTATTGAGTTTGTGAGATGATGGCATTTGCTCTGCAGCTGGCATTCCAGGCTGCAGTCAGTGGGTTTATGAATTTTCTAAATGCATCTTTGCTTATCCTTTATTTTTTGCCTTCAGAGATTTGGCAGGTAGCGGTTTAAGCCCCATGGTCTTAGAGTTCTGTAAGTTGGTGTGCAAGCTTTTGGAAGTCTCAGCACAAATTGCTGGCATAAATTAGCCCATTTCCTTCTGTCTCCAACTTGAAAACTTTTTTTCTCTTGGAAAAGTGGCATTAAACCAGAAAAGACAGTTGAAGTTCTGGCCCATCATGCGAGAGGAAGGAGGATGGACAGTTGCTGTGTTTGGGGGATGGTTTTGCTTGTTTATTTCTTTAAACGCAGACACAACCCACAACTTTGGCAGACTTGAGGTTCTATTTTTTAAAAAAAATATTATATTTAGGAAATTAGATCTTGACTGTTCTCTTTTTCCTGGAAGACTTTTGACACAATTCAAGCAAGGGGAAAAAACAAGAACAACCAAGAGGCTCAAAAATATTTTAGTCAAACAAACAATTTAAAACATCTATGTTTTATGTTGGTTCCTTTTAGCAGGTGTTTGTCTCCAGATGTCTGGCAAGTGGTCACAAGAAGCACCTTATGTGAAAATTCAAAGAGTGGTCACTGCTTCAGCCAGCAATGGACAAGGTTTCCATCTCTGTTTATTTTTATCTGACCATCTTCCTGAGGGAAACAGGAATGAGACAGGAGACCTTGGGGTAAGCAGATTGTGCAAGGAGAACTCAATTCAGGATTGAACAACAAATATATATTTAAAAATCTCTATTAACAAAAAATCCCAAACTGAAGCCCCTTTTCATCTACCTTGGGGGGGTTTTATATTACCATAAAGCAAAAGCTCTACAACACCTAAAGCTCAGCAGAGCCATAAATTGCCTGTGACCTTTTGGAAATCACAAGAGACTGTCACCCTTTGACTTTGTCTGCACTAGCAATATTGCAAAGGGCTGACTCTCCACAGGAAGAGCCCTTTTTCTATGTGGGGAGGACACTTCAGCCTGGCTGACATGGATTGTCTCTTGGGAAGGATTGAAATTTTCTTTGGAAAATCTTATGCCAATTGGATCACTGGGTTTGCCCAGCTGAGGAGCTTTTGCAAAATATAAATGCTGCTTTAGTTGCTAAAACTTTGTGGGGAAAAGGGAGACAACTGCATTGCTGCTCTTGGTCTTGGAAAAAAGAGGCAATTGCAATTGCAGGTAGTTGCATTTGTGTGCAGCTGGGCTCAGGGCTGCCCCTATAGTTTTATTTAGAAATTTGTTTTCCAGGATAAAAAGTTAATTACGCCTTATGTAGCATGGAAAGCAGTCAGAGTAGGATGCATGCAAGTTAAATGGATGTGACTTTTCAAAAAATTGTCTGCCAGCAGGAAAGCAAATGCAAAAGGAAAAATAATAAGGTGTTAAAAAGTGAAATATTTAAAATAAAAAAAAAAGGAAAAGGAAATCCCCATTAACACAGTAACACAGTTTGGGCCATCAAACAATATCCTCAAAGTTTATTCTTTGTTTGAAGACAACCCTGTTCTTTCTCTCTCTTTTTCTGGGCAGTCACAAGATGTCCAGGACCTGTGATGTGCCTGGCCCTGCTGTGTATATGTCCTGGGTCAATTGGCCTGCATGAACCAGAACTGAGCCCAGGCTAAAAAACAATGGCTTTTTTGGCCTTGAGAAGCAGAGCACCTCATTCCCTAGACCCCCTCCTGCATCTTGCCAAAGGGACTGACTTTTGTGGGCCGTGCAGGCTCCCTGTTGCCTGATCCTTGGGAGAGCAGCTCCAACACTGCCCCTATCCTCCCTGCTGGTCCTCCCCGTGTGAGGCTACTCGACTGTGCATATGAAAATAACTTGTATGTCCCAGTTTATTATTTCTCCTGAGCAGATGAGAGGGTTGGAGGCCGATCAGAGCAGAGCAGTCTCCTGGTGAGTTCATTCTTCAAAAGCTCGTGATGGCTGCTTCTCGTTAGGGCTTGCTATAGTGCCAGGAAAAAAGAATAATTCTCTCCAGATTCATGTGCACGTCCCTTTACTGTTGTCCTGGACTGGCTGCAGCTGTTCTGCTCTTGGGATTTTTCAGACACAGCAAACTCTGTGCTGTTTAGACTGCACGGGATGCTGGCAGCTGTAGATGGAGGGCTCAGAGCAGCGTGAGCTCCCAGCTGTGAAGAGCAGCCATGGGCATGGCACTGACCTCCCCAGCAGTGCCCAGGTGCAGGCATACACTCCAGTCACAGATGCTGTGATGCATCAAGAACAATTGGAGTGTCTGGGGGGGCTTCTAAACAGCTTTGCTCTTCCTCATCCCATCCTCACCTCAGCTGAAAGCCCCTCAAGAAGTGTCTGGAGTCAGCATGTTTGATTCAACATTGACAGTTTAGAACTGCAGTGAGCTGTGCTGTGGGGTGGGGGCACACAGGAACTGCTCGCTGTCCCTGTTATCCTTGCTGGCTGCTCCAGGGTTGTGGTGAATTCCCTCAGGCTGGCTGAGGAGCATTGCAGGGCCAGCCTAAGGAACCAGCCCTGCATCAGAAAACTTTGCTGCTGGTTACAGTGTGTTTTCCACAGATGTAAGGACTATTTCTAGTTGTACGACTTGCTGCCACTCTGAATCAATAAAATAACTTACATCCATCAGCAAACAGTGACAGGCCTTTCCAAACAGGTGCTGAAAAAGTGTTGCCTTTTGAGCCCCTTGGAAACAGGCCACTGGGAGATGGGACAGGAGGGAGCAATGGGTTTGATGGGGGGCATCCCCAACATCTATTTTTAGTAACTCATTTGAAAGTTCATTGCTGATTGTGAATTATTTCTGTGCTGTGACTTCTGTAATGACTGTGTAACCAGTTTTGCTGGCTAATGGTAGCAGTGATGATCACAATGCACAGAGTGAGACATTTAAATGTGATGCATCAGAAGAGAATTTGCCTAACTGCACCAGTGGCTCTAAAAATGTCTAAAAGGGCATCTTTATTTATGGCCACTCCATCTGTAAAAACTCCACCTGCTCCAGCACTTTCTTTGGGTCTCAGTATGCTCTGATGGACAAAGCACCCATCCCACACCCCTGAGCTCTTCTGTCCTGAGCTGGCACATCAGCAGGTCCCACTGATGGCTGCTACTGCACCAGCCAGGCTGCAGAACATTTCTGCATCTTCTTCTTCATGGTTGTCAATTCTTGGGGTTTAACATTTTAATATTATTATTTTCTAATTCTTGGATCAGCCCGTCAAAAATGTTTTGGTGTATGGCTGTAACAGAGTCCAGTTCAAAGAGATCCTCAAGTGCAAACAAAGGCACCACAACAGGACATGGAGCATTTCCCTTCAACGTAACTACTTCACTGGGATCTGCCAAAAGAAGCTATCCTACCATTACCATAAAATATGTTTGCATTTTTCAGATGCTCTTGTCTGGTCTCATAAAGAGTAGCTCTTCTGCTTAGTACTCTCTCTTTGATGGCTCTGGCCTTAGAAAAATTCTTGTTCGATGTCATCATTCAGACCATGATGTTGACCATTAGCTGGTCTCTGCTCAGTACCCTCTTACTAAGCTCAAATTTCCTACTGACAGTGTCTGCAAGCTCCTGCATGTGTTTTCTTAACAAATCAGAGATGCTCAGGTTACTGAAATGTATTGTTCAGCACCTTTGGAAGAACCCTCTGAAGTCCACTGGGACCAGAAGGGGGGATTGCTCCTGGCTGCAACGCAGAGCACTGTCAGGGAGAGTTTCAGCTATGCCCAGCAATTTTCTCTCTGTTTTCCCCTTGCTGGCAGACTCCAACGGTTGGGTGGGCTGGATTGATGAGGCTTTATCTACTGACAGTGACAGGTTCAAGTGACCTCAGGACCTGCTCTTTCTTTCTCCACTCTTCTGTGCTCAGGTGAGCACTTGCCAGGTTGGGTCATCGACTCTCTTTTGGGATCTCCCATTACTAGTTCACCTCTGGGGCCTTGCAGCTTACTGAGGAGGTGGCTCAAAAACTTTTAGGAACTCCTGAATCCACATAGGATGTATACTCCTCTGAGGGCAGTTACATTATGCTTCACTCATTATTGCTTCTGGCTGCTACTGAAGAGAACAGGTTCCAAGTGCTGTGGATTCACCACACTGCATCCCATGAAGAGGGTGCCAATGGATCAATGAGCCAGATGACCAGCAGAGATAATGAACCCCAGCCAGGCCTTTCCCTTACTACCACTATTAATTCAGTCAAGGGGCCATTTTTCACCTTCCCTGTTCTTGTGGAGTTGTTCATTAGTGTTAATCTTCAATATGCAAAGCCACCTTTGAAATGTCCTGTCTGGGCAGACAGGGTAACATCTTGCTTGCAAATAAGTAAACCTGTTCAGATGATGTAAAAACAGCTTTTCCAGCCAAACCATTAGCAATGCCTAAGTGTGTCCAATTTGTGATGGCAGCCAGATCCTGGAGTTAAACCTTTAAACCACAGGAATTAAGAGCTCCTTGCTGCACAAATGTTCTGGTGAGAATGAGAATCAGGTTTTGCAAACATCTCTTTCACTGAAACAAGCACAATAAACTGATGGAAGACACTGGGCCTGTTCTGTGGGATGAACACCTACCCACACTCACGTACACTATTTCTCACTCTCGTACAATATTATTGTACTCACGTACAATATTTCTGTCTGCTCCTGTGCAGCATGGCTTTATGGTAGATGTCAATTTGTTCAGAGTGTCATGCTAGAAACCAAACCTACAAACAAGACTCAATTGTGAGTGCTTCTGTTGATAAAGCAGCTCTATGGCCACATTTGAAATTTTATCTGCAGCCTTTTCTTCAAGCAGAAAGCCAGATTAGAGCCCAGTTGCACTGACTACGCAGTATCCATGTGCCAGGCCAGGACTGCAGCTTGGACAACAGCTCAGGTTTGTGGCAATCATGAAGACCCTCTTGCCCAAAGCATTCCTCAGTCATACCCAGAATCCTCTTTCCTGAAGGTACCAGGTACATGTTGGATTTTTGGGGAAAGATGGACAACACAGGACCCCTATTGCTCTGTGACAGGCCATAGAGTTGGTCCCAGCAGAGGTGTTGACTGTATTACTCCAGAGCTTCATTAAAACATTAACAATTAAATAATTTTTCTTATCAACTACTTAAAAACTGCTTTTGCTTTCTGTAAAATAACAACATGCAACAAGAACAAATCATCATGCTGAGCCTTTCCTCATTCACGTCAATTCTCAGTGAGTTACAGGACCTTCCCAATGGACCAAGATCAAGCCCACCACATTTGCCCACATCTTCCTTAGTGGGTGGAACTGAAAATCACATGTGCAGGCAGCAAATGAGCTGCAGGTACCAGGCAGAGATGTGTCAGGACCACACTGATTGACACAGTGCAGAACTGGTTCTAGTCCAGGAACAGTCTATTCCAAACATTTCTGCAGGACCTGGCTCAGAGTACTCCTGCCATTGCTGGCCACCTGGGTTCAAAGCCAGATCCTGCTCCCAAAACTAGTTCCACTCAGAAGCATCAGTATTAGAGGACATGGAACTGTTTTTGACACCTTCCACAGCACAAACTGAGGAATTTAACATCATTCCTTGCTACCCCACTCAAAAGTAGGAGAGAAGTAAACTGTGGTAGATGGGAGGAATGAAGGAGAAGAGGCTCTGGTACTTACATCTTCCCTGGAGCAAGGACTTCTCATAAAAGCTTGGTGAAAGTGTTGAACACACACATTTTGAGTTTTGCTCAAAATGTAACATTTTGAGTTTTGCTGCTCTTGTGCTAACCACACTGTAATGGCAAGCAGTCCTGCCATATCTGGATGAGGAATCTGGTTTTCAAGGGAAACACAGCTGAGAAAAGCTTCAAACAGGATCTGATCGACCAATTAAAAACAGATGCTTTGCTGGCAGTCAGGCTGCTGTGGATCATCTGATACAATCCCCTTCCCCTCTATTTCTGTACATAATGTCCTTCCAAGCAAAGCCACCTCCTCTATAGCTATGTCTAAATTGCATTAGGAATCTTGGCATTTTTTCAGTTATACATATTGAGAATGGTTTTGCCACTTAGAATATTTCAGGAGGATTGTAGAATCAAGCAGTAGACTGCTTATCAGAAATCCACCTGGTACTCAAAGGGCAGAGGCCATACTGCAGAGGGCTCAGGGATGCAGCATTTTAATCCCTGCAGTCCTAAACCTTTACACAGCACTCTCCCCGCTTCTCTTGGAGGAGGGAGCTGTATCAGCTCTGGAACCAGAGAGGAACACCCTCCCCACAACCACCTCACACACTGCTTTAATTTTAAGCATATGAGCAAAGAGGGCTCTGTATCACAACACTGAGGCATGAAACATCTTCCTCTCATTCCACTTCGGAAGGAAACAGCACCTTGCAGCAGGTTTGCTTGCCTCTATCTGCTCCAGTATGTCCAATATGGCTCAGGGCTGCTTTAGCTCACCCACATCCTCACCTTGGCCTAGCACTGAGAGTGGACACTGCACATTGATAGTCTCTGTACTCAGTTGTTCATCCCTCTAATTTGGGGATGATTACTTTCCTGGGGAGACTGAGGATAATCCAGTAGGCCAGTTGCCGTAGGAGTACTGGCTATATATTGGTGTTAGCCCTCCCTGCCGCTGGAGGATCACAAATTGAATTGTTCCAAGTAGTTTTCTTTCCCTCTTCCCCAAATACAGCTGAAACAATTCCCTTACTCTCCCAAGACTGCACTTGCTAACTGAAGTCACTGGGATCAGTTCCTATTTAGCCAGAATCAACATAGTCCGGAATTCCTGTATTACACTTAGAGGTGCAAACAAGTTTCAGACCAGGACTAGCTGGTTGCTTGGTCACAAATGTAACAGGAGATCCATCCCAGAGAGGCCAAGGAAAGGGGATAACTCTTTTTGCTCTTGTTTTTCAGTTTGACAGGGGAGAAGGGCTGGTATCAGCTTGCTGAATAGCAGAACCATCTAAATTGATTTCACATGGAGTGTCTGTTCTCAGCAGCAGGATGCTAATCCTGTGCAGCCCTGCAGCCACAGGAGTGCTCAGGGACAGACTGGAGAGAAGGCCTTGTTCATTGCAAAGCTGAGGCAACAGAGGCAGCTGCAGTGTGAAAAACAGGGGTTCAGGCAACCACTGGGAAGAGATGTCCACGAAACAGCAGCTCTGTTTTCATCCTCAGATTTTGTGAGCAGGAGAGCACAGGAAAAAAGTACAGTTCAGATTCAAGTGTACATGGCAAACAAGGCACAAGAACAGGTTGTCCAGAGAATCTGTGGATGCCCCATCCCTGGAACTGTTCAAGGCCAGGTTGGATGGGGCTTTGAACAACCTGGTCTAGTGGAAGGTGTCCTTGCCCATGGCAGGGGAGATGGAACTAGATGACCTTTTAGGTCCCTTCCAACCCAAACCATTCTGTGACTCTTATAAATTCACCCTGGCTTAAAGGCCTGTAGACATTCTGACTTTGCCCACTTCTTGCCACTTCCCAACAGCATCCAGCTGAGAAATCAGCACAACACTCAACAAGAGCAGCAGCCACAAGGTAATTTATCTGTCACTGCCTTGGCAGTTGCTACAAACTTAGCCTGGGTAAATGAGAACAGGTAAGCCCAGACACTGAGTCACCTGTGCATGGTCACATCTAATGGCAGTGCCACTGAGAGAATCCAGGATCTGTAAGAACAGGGTGGCCACAGAGTGCCTGAGCACCACAGCTCACTTTTACTGACAACAGTGCTGCCACTGTAACACCCTGGGCCATGCTGAGGTGAATAATGACCCTCATAATTACACTAATGCACTTCTCTAAGGAGTCTCCCCTTTTTGAGCCTGCAGATAGTGTAAGATGGCTTTAAGCAAGACAATAAACCCTTTGTCAGGACTTTTGATTCTGCAGTGGATAGGGATGATAAAATGCAATTATGACACGGACAGACTGCCTCCCTGGCCACCTTCCAGAGGAAAGCATCATGTCCACCCTTAACTAGGGCAGGCCAGTATTCATCACTGCCTAAAACAAATGTAGCTAGTTTAATGCAGTTTTTTGCATCTTAGAATTAAGCAATGAAACATTTTAATAGCAGTGAATATCCTGAGCATTTCAATGATTTGCGTTTTTCAACTGTCACATTACCTTTTCAAATGTCTCCATTAAAAACATAAAACTGGTAAATTGTCACAACTCCTGACTCACTGGAAAATGCAGGATCTTTGCAGCACAATGCAGGTCTGTCTTGCCCCTGAGATTTGCAAGACTTGGGTAAAAAAACAAGATTTAAATCAAAGTCTTTCAAGGGAAAAATATACACAATAAGATGCACAGTGCCAAAATCTCCTTTCTGCTCTGCAAGTGCTCTGGAGGCACATTCACACTTCACTGAGCCAAATAATTTCTGAAAATGACTGCACGTTTGGAAAATGTGCAGACTGAGTCCTAACAAGAACTGTTCAGGTTTTATGACTCTGAGCCATCTGTGAGCTAAAGGGACAGAAACCATCTAAAAACTGTCAAGCTGAGAGTTTGGTTTCCACAATAAGCTCTGAATCACCTTTAATCTGCCCATTAAGTGCACTCTGACAATTCTGCAACAGCCCCACTGGAAATGCCACAAGTGTGAAAAACAGCAGATGGTTAAAGGGGGTGGAAAGCTGCACAAATCGTAAGAGAAGCATGGAAAATTCAGTGCTGGCTATAAAAGTCACTGGGCAAGGGCAGCTGTAAACAGCCAGGTGAAAAGAGGCGGGAGGGACACATGGTAGCTGCTCTGTACAAACTGCTCCTGTTTCCTTCTCAAAAGCCACCAGAAAAGTGCTGAATCAATCACATGAGAACAGACCATAAGGTGCAGTGCTCCCAAGTATTAGCACTAAGGGAGTTTTCCATTGTGCTGGAGTTTCCAGGTTTTATCAGCACCTTGGATGTGATTATGGAATCACTTAAGGACCCTGAGGGACACTTAGAAAGCAAATCCACTTGCTTTTTATGTTTTATATACATGACTGTTACAGCCCAGGGAAGTGATTACTGTAATCTGTGACTGACATAGCAACAGATAACCCAATATGCTGAGGATACATGCAGGATAAACATGACACTAAGCCAGGAGGCAAAGGTAGGAAAGAAAGGGAACTCAGTATGGCCTGTCTTACATAGCACTCCAAACTCTCTGACTGCAAACAGAAATTATGACATGCAACTAGATGACCAAGAGAGAATTTTTTCCCTGCTCATCCCCCCAGTTTACAGTATTTTTAAACAAGAGAGGGGTATAATTTCCAACCAGCTCAACAAGCATGAGTAACCACCTTCTAGGATATCTCACAATGACTTCTGCTAATGCTTAAATAAGGTAGTTATTGCAGAAGTGGAAAACAAGGAAAACTGAATTTTGCTATAGAGTAGCAGATACAATTTGGGGCAGGAAAGCAGCTGGAATCAAATCATTAAAATCATACCATCATTTTCATATTCAGTAGTGTTGTGACATTCTTCCTACCAAGGATTTAATTCTGCACATGGGTCTGCCATCCCTGATTATGTTTTACAAGGGAGCCTTCTCCCTCCTCTTTTAGCTTTCCTTGGGCAGCCCTGAAACACTTTTCACCCCTAGTTCCTCAAGTAACTTGTGGCTAAGCTCTCCTGCATATATCATGTCTATCAGAAATCAATGAGTGTCAGTGTAACAGGAAGTCAGAGGGACACTGATATCTCCAAGAAACAATCTCTGCCACCTGAGGCTGGGGTTGGAGCCACCATTTCCCCCCTCCCACTCCATGCCCAATCTAGGCAGATGTTATCCACTCATACAAACATATCTGGCCATGGCAAAGGAGAACATAAATGAGTATAGTTAGCGAAAAGAAACCACAAATGTTTTTCAGTTTTATTCTTACTGGGAGGGTAGTGGCATCCTGTCATGGTCCTTCACATCATCCAATGAAAACTGACAGGGACTTCTTCAAGGCTCCTAACTCACCTAGCAATTTATGGGACTAAATCCTGGAGTAATGTTGGCTTGGCTGTAGTGCTGTTAGCCTGCAGACATGGTATTCTCAATTCCAGATAGTTTTGCTGGGTCAAGACTAAAGTAATCAGTACTAACAGAAAGGGAAAGTAATCAGATGTGAAACACAGACCATATGATGTGACATGTCAGGCTGGTACTACACAACATTTGTACAGTCAGAAATGGGCATTACAAGCAAGAGCTGGAAAACAGTTAAAAATATGATCAAGTGCTCTTGATGGATTTCCCAGAAGAGAGAAAGTCTCTTCAGAAAAATAATGTAACAGCTTAAAAAAAAACAATAACAGCAGCAATAACAACAAAACAAACAAACAAACAAATGCATCTAGTGATCTTTAAATCAGCTTTTCCATTGGATAAATATATTTGAAATAGTTGTACAGTTCACAGTGGCATAAAGTTCTCTGATTGCTTGAGTGCTTGAAAATATCTCATCAGTAAAAAAATACCAGAGCTGGGGGAGAAAAACCCTCTCTCTGAATTCTGTACATGGGTAAATGCACAGGTTTTGGCAGGCATCAGGTCATTGGATCCATGGGAAATTGGCAGCATCACAGGACTGCAGATCACAAGTCAGGGGATGGAGGATAAGAAGAATAGTAAGGCCCATTTTCCTGCAATGAGAACAGAATAAGCAGTTGAACAAAAGTCTTTTCCAATACCCCTTGGTGCAGTGATAGTGCCACAGAGGCAGAAATAATTAGGTATTCTGGTTTTGTTTTCCATGGGTACAGTGAGTGCCACAACTCGCCCAGGAGAGGACTGTGCTGGTAAACAAGCAAACACAGGCCTTGGTTTTGCCTGTGTTTTAAGCAGAAAGTGCAAGTTAAACTTTTGCCATTAAGCCAAAGCTGTGACACCAGGAAGCCATGGATGTTGGCACAGCTAGTGACTCAGACAAAGCTACTAATGCAGATACACAGCTCCGACTACTGCTTTGGAGTTACATCACATAGTCTTTGGAAGGATTTGGTCAATGCAAGCCATATTCATGACACCATTTGGTTAGAGACCTGAGGTGCAGAAGGGAAGAGGAAGAGGGTCCTATACAAAGGATGGGCACCTTTCTACTGTTCCATTTTTCCCTGCTGGTTTTTTTTTTCCCTTTTCCAGCATGCTCGTTAGGATGTGGGGCAGAGAAGATTTCTATTCTACTATTCTACAGCTACTATTTCTTTTCTCCAGTCAATACAAGGTGTACAGCAGCTAACACAAATTTTATCTTGTCCACAGGCTGTTAGTGTGTTATGTTACAGTTCTTGGCTGAAGAAGGGTAGGCTGCCTTTTATGCACATAGCAGACTGGTCTAAGGGGAAAGCAGTCTCCTTCTTAGCCAAGCCCTTTGCTTAGGCTGATGTAGACAAAAAATTCAGAGAATCATTACTCACAGAACAACACAGAGTTTCCCGGGACCTTCCCTCTTCCTTCTCCCCATTTTTAAGATGTGGAAGTCAGTGCCCTTAAAGCACTTGCAGAGCAGAATGGGAGCAGCACAAGAACTGCTCTCAGGGCAGAGACTCGTGGTGGCCACAGGCAGTCACTTACCCTGGCGTCGTACTCGAGGACAAAAGGGGGAAGATCAATCTGTTCTGGGGGTATGGCTGTGAACAACTGCTGAAGGCTTTCCATATAGTGGATTTTGTCCTTTAGCCCTGAGACTGTAAAGGTTGTGAAAAACCATGCTGAGACCTGAAAATAAAACCCCACAAAAACCAGTTAACAAGGTGCTGCTTCAAAACCTTCAAGTTCAATGTAATACTCCACAGTGAAATAGGCTCGAGCTGAACTTGAAACACTAGAATCATTGCCATAACACAACAAGGTCAGGAAGTATGCACCACCAACTGCTAGCAAGCAGTGTCTTGAGAGCTTCAAAGCTACTGTTTTCTGACTCTACACTCAATCCTCCCCAAATGCCAGCTTAAGGTCCCTTTCTACAGTCCTAGAGTGACAGCTATTCTGCTATTTTTCCTCAAAACCCCATCAGTATAGTCGCATGTTTTCACTCCAAGTTTAGCCAGTTCAGAAAATTACCTATTTGACTCTGTCAGAAGCATTTTCAACCCTTTACATTCAAGTATTCACTTGAAAGAAAGGCCAATTAGAGGGAGAGAAAGGGAGACTTTTGGCTTTTCAAAGATTGTACTGAAATCTCCCTTCTGCTTTGGGTTGTCTAAGTGAGCTTTTGTTTTACCACTTTTTTTATCAAAGCCTTATTAATTTAACTCTATAGGAATAGGCCTATCATCTTTACAAGATTTTACTTTAAATATTCACACCTCTGTCTGTTTTGTGTACAAACAGGATACAGAATTATTGTTGTTGAAGACCAGTAAGACAGCAGTCTAATCCTGCGTAGATTGACTGCACAAGCTTTACCTTTTCAATCCACCTTTTCCAAAAATAAGTACTGTGTTAGTTATTGTTTATTTCCTTTCCATTCTTTTCCTGACAGACTGAAGGAAAAGAAAAAACCTGTTCTACAGGTCACAAATGCTCATAGTGGGGATCAATCACATGGACCTGAGCAACCAGCTCTTGCTTACTCTTCTTCAGCCAGAGGTCAGAGCAGTTGACCTCCAGAGTCCTTCACAACCTTGATCATTCTGTCATTCTGTTTGATAATTTTGCTTTGACTCCAGGAAGTTAACAAAAAAGAAGCAACACTGCAAGAAAAGCCTTGAGGAAAGCAAGAATTTCAAATAAACTCCAAGATTAAGTCAATAAAAATGATCTGCCTAAATATAAGATTAAAGAAAAAGTCAATTCCTAAAAACTGTCCTGGAATAACTGTGCTGCTTCCTCAGAACAGCTTATTTTAATGAGGAAGTAACAATGAAAAAGGGAACAGGAGGTAAAGAACATGACAACATTTGAAATCAGTTCATTATTTTGAGGGCAAAATTAGAGATTTACATTAGCAGAAAGCAGGGAGACAGATTTTACTGGCATCCATTATTCATGATATTGTTCTAACAAGGCCTCTTATGAGTGACACTAAGTGACAGTTTAATGAGTGAAAAATACCTTCTCAATCTTGCACCAAAGTAGCATGGATTTCAAGGTGTGTTATGAATGACCCTCACTAAACATAATTGGTATGGATGTTTAATGTATAAAAGCCTAATAGGGGATATTTTTGCAGCCATCACAAAAACTGCTGTTGGGAAAAGTGTTTTTTCTTCTTCCCCTTCCTTCCTCTCAATACACAAGCCATTGCAGCTTGGCATTACCCAGGAACACAGAGAAAAGGGAAAGGGGCAGAAATATTTCTGGAGAATTTTTCTATTACTTCTATTCTTGATAATCACAGGTTATAGAAACAGTAATACAAGAGCAGCTATTTTCTTATTGGTAACAGGACATGGAACTTTAAATGAAACCAAATCTCTGTAAATGCACTGGAAGTAGAGTAAGTTATACTTAGACCAGACAAAGAAAGTTAAAAATCTAGACATCTGCTGAAGTTTCCCTTCATTTTTCTTGTCCTAATATTTTGAATCTAAATAAAAGGCTGTCAAAGTCACTCTGCCAAGGTATAAACCCACAGTTAAATGTATGAGATGTCTCCCACAAAAAAACAGCAACACAGATTAGCTGTGTCTCTAATCTCAATTTGGGCATACCTCAAAGAGAAATTCACTAAAATCTGGGAAATTTTACTCCAATTGGAAGGATCTTGTGTAGAAAAAAAAAGCTAAGTGATTTGCAACAACCTTTCCACTAGCATCTGATCTCAAGAAACTGTTTTTAGGACCATTACAGAAAAACAAACCAAAAATTGTTCACAATAAATACAAAGAGTGTGATGATTATTAATATCTAATTTGAGTCTTTGGGTATGTTTCGGCTGTGAAACATTCTTGATTCACAGCCAATTAATGAAAACAGAATTACTCTGGGTAAGACTGTTTCAGATCCAGCCATTTATAGTTCAGTTCAGAATACAAGCTCTGAAGAAGTTAGTTTGGAGAGCTCTCAGAAGAGTGAAGCTGAGAGGATTCACATAAAAATGCCTCCAAAAGCCCTTCATTTATCTATCAGCAGCTTTATCAAAACCAAGCAGGAGGGACTTAGCATGCATGAGTACAAAGAAACTTGGGATGGCACTTCATGGGTACCTTGATCTGAGGCCTGGCAGTGAAGTGCTCATGCAGCAAGAACCACTCCAACCTACAATACTTACATCTATACTATGGTTTCATGACAAGCACAGCTCCATTTCACAGATCACAAGAACACTCAAAGCATGACGAAAGATGGGAGCACTGTACAAAAATGTGTGCACAGTGGCTCACCCTGCTTCATTTACTCTGTGCTTTAGGATAACCTTCCCCCTGCACACCAAACTCCATGTATTCTAGACAGGAAATTACCCTCAAAAACACATAATTTACAACAGCTCCACACCTAGAAACTGAACAAAGAATCATTGTTCGCACCATAAAGTACATGGAGAACTATGCTGGTTTTCTAGGGACATATGATATTCCAAAAGACATGATGAAAAGCCTCTTGATCTCTTTTAGCCCATAAATCAGCAGAAATGACTCTAACACATGGCAGCCATCCACTGTGCCAGGATTCAGCCCTGCTGTGAAAGAGACAATTTATAGCAGACATTTAAGATCTGTGTACGACGGTGATGTGTTTGGGAAGTCACATGAATGGACAAACCTTCCTCCTGAATTTGAGGCATGGGATATTTCCTACTACTTCTAGGGAACAAAGTAAATAAGTGATCCAAATAAGAAGATTAATGTGCCCAACATTTTAAAAAAAATTTAAAGCTTTTGAGCTAGCAATCTTCCATGGGGACAAGAGCCCTGAAAGAGCCAAAAAAAGGAGGGGAGAGAAAAATCATTCCTCTCAGCCATCTTCTTCACCATGCTTTCTGCTGTATATTCCCCATCATGTCTCATAAGCTGACAGTCCATGCAACAGTCAGAAGCAATCCTGCTTGCCTTCCAGTTATAGAAAAGATTGGCAGAAAGACATGGATACACATTCTCTTTTGCCTCCAGCTGTGCTGCCAGAATAGGATACAAACCAGTACTATTTCCAGCAAGTTAGAGAACTCTGTGTCTCTCACCCTCCCTGCTTCCCACCAACCATCTGCTTCGCCTACAGATCTGTTGAGTCCCACTGCAGTTTCCAAAGGGACAGACAAGATGGCAATAGACACCAGTGAGGATAAGTTGTCATCCTTCAACAACAAGAAAAATATTTCTCAACTAAATAGAAATGTATGGGAAGAGAGAAGGGGGGCAAAGTGCTGCTGAAGACCTAAAACACTAGTACTTCCTAGCTTCAGCTTTTCCATTCAACTTTGTGACCTCAGTAATGTTCTATGCCAGCTCTTACATTTTTATGAGCAGAGCTGGAAGCTCTAATTCTAGGACACAGACCTCTGATCTGTATCCTGTGAGAGTAACTAATAACCTAACAAAAACTGAAATCTACACTGTTGGGAAGCCTAAGTCTTATCTCCATAAAAACAAGGAAGCTCCAAGTCTCATGGTGTCCTGGCTGTGCACAGGCAAAGAAAGGACTCTTCAGAAATTTAGCAAAGACATTCTTGCTCAACATATGCAAACAGATGTGTTTTTTCAGGCATATAATTTTCTCAAATTTGATTAATGTCAGCAAAAAGCAGAATAAACACAGAGGTTAATCTGATGTGAACATGGAGGATCAGATTTCTGTTTTAATTGGACAAACAAAAATTCTAGAAAGGGCTGCTGCTGTCACTTAGTTAATCTGAAGTGCTCACACTGCTGCAAGAGGAGTATTGGATGTGAGGTCCAGAAGGGAATCGACTCCATCTTCTGGTGCCCCACACAGATCCAAGCCAAGGGTAACAACTCAGTGCACGACAAGTTCAGGTTTTTTGTCTCCTGATGGATTAACAGGATTTTTTCTGCACTCCATCAAAGGTATTTTCCCCATCTTTCTTTGCTACTCTCCACTCTAACCCTAACTAATCTCACTGCTGCCTGAGACTGCTCTCTGCCCTTCCCAGGGCAGCTCTGAAGTGACATACCGGACACATGTGATACCTCTTGTGGTGAAAGAAAAGGTGAAATATCCAGGAGAAGAACTACACAAAAAAGAATTCCCTGAGTATTTGGTCATATTTCATGACTCTGCCAGCCAGATAGCAGGAAAAATGACAAGCTGTTTCCCTTTGAAAGAAACATGATTCAAAGCTTCCACCTCTTTCTGGTAAGAGCACACAAAAACCAGGGCACAGACAGCGTGCATGGCATTGGGTCAGCTTATCACAAGGTTGGAAGATTGCAGCTAGATCAAAGATGGGACAAATTTCAAGTTCTGACTGTGGAAGCCTGCCTAATTTTGGGAATCGTCTGTATGTCTCCACGTTCTTCATGCTACAGGCTTATGTGCTACTCCACCAACACGCAAGATCAACTTTTCTTTTGTAAGATTTACCTTACCTTTGAACGAAATGTTGGGTGGACAAAATACAATGCCTTCAGGTTCCTCTTGTACCTGGTTTAAAGAAAGAAAAAAAAAATTATAAGTGAGTTCTAGCTAAGGTCACCTACACAAGCCAACTGTCAAAAGAGACCATTTTTCTTAAGTGCCTGTGATGTAATTTTATAAAATTAGATCTAATGTAAGGGCAGACACCAAAAAGTAAATGTAAAGGGAAAAGAACAATTTTTAAAAAAGCAAAATGGTTATTTTTCAGTTGAAGACATTACACCCTTCAGTCTGTAAAGTAGGAAGTGAAAGAAGGTTAAGGACAAATTATGACTGCCACTGTTACCCAAACCTCTCCTCTCACAACCAGCAACACACCTTAACAAAGCCAGGCTCCAAAAGCTCCAGCTCTGGATTGTAACAGACAAAACAACCAGAGTGCCTCCCTAAGAGCTCCAGAGGGAGACTGCAGAACTTCTGGTTAAAAAGATGGACTTGAGAAGGAAAGAAAACACCTCTTCCTTCTTCTTGACTTTGTTAGTTATTCAGGTCTTTGTCCCAGCCAAACTCTCTCAGAAATAAATGGGAAACCAGATACAGGGAATAACAAATATTTGCATAGCACAGAGGAAGACCGGAACATGTTCTTTTCCTATTGACACTCACTTGGCATCAACAACATCATAGAGTTTCTTCAGGAAGTTAGAGTCTAGTTGATTGTAATAATTTGTGAGTGTATGGAAGTACACCAGGACATATTCCTTCATTGCAATATGATCCATGACATGGATGAAATACAGAAGAGCCTGGGGCAGAAAGAAACAAAATTTATATTTGCAAAGAACTCTTTCACAGTTGCATTACATCTTAATATACTTCCCTTATTTCATCTAAAAATCAGGAATCATGAGGCTGGATGGCATCGCATTTCAGCTACAAAAGCAGGGCCAACATTCCCAGTCTTCAACCTGACTAATAACTTGGAAGCCTTTTGTCTATCTGACCTCACAGATGGAGATACATTCTTGCTGTTTCCTTGAAAAACTACATTTAACTCATTAGATTTCACTCTTCACATCTTGGCAGTTATAGAAGCACAGTAACTCTCCTTCTTGAGAAGAAAAAGGAGTCCATACTAGCCCTGTTTTTTCTAAAAACAGCCTCACTGAAAAGTGTCAGCCCAATGCACACATAGCTCTGTAAGGGTATACATTTTCATCTGCCTATAAAAATACTTTATAGCTAACATCTTAAGTCCTACAAATGATGTTTCTAGTATTAAAACTGAATTATCATTATAATCAGACTTTTCCATCCAAAACATTTATATGTAACCTACACAACTCTAGTTTTACAGAGCCTTACCTTTTCCATGTCTATCAATGTAACAGGGATATTCCTTCCAACCACCACCATCACAGTGCGGCCACAGTTATCTACACCTACAAAAGAAAGAAAGATGTCTCAACTTCTCTCACCCATGCCAGGTTTTGTAACTGGGCCCTTTCAAACCAGGGAGAAAGAGCCTCAGCTCAGAACTTTTGCAATGCATCTGGTTTCCAGCAGAGGAAATATGCTTAGTTACTGCTCTCACTATACCAGTACTTATTCTGATCATAAAACCCAAATATCTGAGAAACTTAAGGACTGCAAGTTTATGTTTCCTGTGTAGTCCATATTTATCTAAATATAAAATAATAACATGTTTTTTTAATTTAAAAAAAACCTTCACTTGTAATTCTACCACTAAAGCAAAATGCTTCCTAGAAACCAGGCTCTGAACTCCAACACACAGATTCCCAGAGCATGCCTCATGGACCTCCTGCAGCTCACAGAGCCCTGTCTAAGGCAAACAAAAGAATTGAAATTTGCAGCTACTGAGCAGAAGGTATCACACAACCTTGGTATTTACACAAAGATGGAGGTAAGCTCTGGATTTTCATGAGGCCTAAGAGATCAGCCAAAGTGCTGAACAGATTCTCTCCAGAAACAGCCACATTTTCAGCATAACCTATTGTATATGCAAGTCCAAAGAAAATATTTTTACTTTAGGACAACATAGATCAGTCAGCAGTACCCCAAACTTACCTGTCTGGTACAAAGCTTTAAGAGAAGCAATGTCAGAGAGGTCTTCAGCTCTTGCCTGACACAGCCAGCGATTATAGCTAGAAAGTCAAAAACATCTGGTCAGATCTAATCCCCCTTTGGATTAGCAGTATAAATCTGAAGAGGTATATGGAAAGGGAAGGACAAAACAAGCTTTTTCTGACTGAGCCCTCTCTGATGTTGCTGTTTTCTGACCTATGGAGCAACTATAAAGTTTTTAAAGAAAGAAGTGTTAAAAAAAAAAATTTAGTGTCTTAGTTGCATACCTAATGATTTTCACTTGGCAATTAATACATATTAATATATATCAACTAGTAACTATAGTGGCATTGCATTTGGGCTGAAAAGATCTCAGAGGTTTTTCCATTAAAATATGTCAGTGTTTAAAAGACAGAAAAAAAGAAGAAAATTTCCTGTAAAAGCCTAGATGTTGAACACAACTATGCAGCAACCAGTTTCATGAACAACTGGTGAGCAACTTAAGTGCTTCATCCGACAAAACAAGCCAACACTGAACCTTGAGAGGTGTCCAGCATGGAATTATCTTCTAAAGAAGTGATCATGCACATTAGGGTTACCAGGGCAGGGAGGGGGAGAAAGCCTGAGCCTTTTTTTATTTATCAAATGGAAGAAAAGTGTTTTGCTATCTGTGCAGAGCCTCAGGAACAAGTGGGCAGTATCAAAAGCAGGGGATCCCACTACAAAAAGTGGTGACAAAACAGTGACATCTTGTGGCAAACAGGTAAGGCAGCTGGCTGGATGCATTGGGTAGGCTGAAGGGTTCATCGCAAGCTTCCTTTTTTCTCCTACTGTCCCGTCCCTTCTCCCTTCAGGCCAAAGAGGCTACTACATCAATGCAGAGTGACACCAGGTTTTACCTGTATTTGCTTGCTGGAAGATGAGGTTTTACAGACAACAAAACTATCACTCATAAGGGTTGGTCCTAACTAACACAAATATTCACATGAACAAGCGAATTCTCACTTCCTCTGGTGCTGTTTCTGCAGTGCTGCCTCTGACAACTGTCCCTGAAGGATGAGGCGCCTCTCTTTATCCACGTCTCCCTCCATGCGGGCAAAAGCATGGGACCCAATGAAAGACAGATCTGCCTCCAGACCCTCTTCATCTGAAGCATCTGCAGTGGAAACAAAGATAGTATCGAATGTTTGGGCTGTGTACAGGACAGCAATGCTGCTGATGAACTGGTACATGTCCCAGTGAAACAACACAGTCATTATGCTACAGACTAACACAAAGCCCCCGAGGTACCATGATGTGGCTCTGATACCGCACCAGTACCACTGGCAGATCACAGCATGCGATTGAGAACCACTCCCTTAAAGTGTTGGTTCGCCTGAAAACTAACTGGGAAGTCCTAGTCATCAGCTCATAACTAAGGGTTTACTCTCCCAAAAAACAAGTTCTGGAGAGAGTGACTGCAGCTTTACAGTCACCCTATTTGAGCTTTACAGTCATCCTACTTGTCAAAAGGGGAAAAATTAGCACACAGAGGCACACATGCTGCAGCTTTATTCAATTTAGAAGCTGTACTGTAGAAAGGGCTCATTTCTTGTATCACTGATGCTTCCTGAACAAATGCTATAGTGATCTGAGTGTAGTTATTTTTATAGTATTGTTTACAACATGACTGGGTGATGAGATAGAAGAGCACAGGCTCAATTCCTGTTGACAATACCAGAATGGTCCACTGAATTGATGTCACCCAGGCATGTTGCTAAGACTTCTAGCACTATCTCTCTGGGCAATCTGCACAGAAACTGAGTTTCCCCTCTTAGCATGACATGCTATAGCAGCAATGGAACAAGAGTGCAGGATTCCACTATACAAATTCACTCTTACCTATGCAAATCCAGTAATTTCACAAATTATTAGCTAGTGGTTGAATACCTCACACTGATCAGCCCCAGCAGCAAATATCAAATATTCAGCCTTATCCCAACTAGCCATGCAAAAGCAGAAAATATAAATTAATTCCCACTTATCTGCTTTGGATGATTTAAGGCGTAAAACTTGCACATCACTGCTTAACAAGGAAGGCAGAATGTGTCTGCTGTATCAGTTAATTTAGTAAATTGTTTTGCTACATGTATCTCACTTCCACACCCTGACATGTAGGCAACCTCTTCACAGACTTTCACAGAACTTTGATAGCCACCTCCAAACACCGATCTCTGGGTTCCTCTAGTTATTTTATATATTTTAGGGAGTTTCTGCTAGATTTCATTGCCCATTTACTAGTTGGATGCACTGTATCAATACAATTGTATAATTTGAGACAACATTTGCTAATACATAAACCACACTTTGCTAATACAAAAGAGATACCATTAACCATAATACCTTTTTCAATTAGGGGATGCAAAAGATTCTGCAAGAACACATTCAAAGATCCTAATCACTTTGGGAAAAAAATTTACAAAGGGAACAAACGACCCACCTCTTCCACCAAGAAAGGAAAAGACAGAGCAGTCCTACTGCAGTCACTGCTGGGGAACACAAAAAGCCAATGAGGCAGCTTGAGAACTGGAATCATTGTAACCTGACTTAGGTGAATTGAGGTAGGAGAACATTTCTCTTCTTCCTTTTCTGCTTTTCCTACTGACTTTCACAGAGAGACATTTATTCCAAAGTCCAGCTCCAAACTCACCATCTGGAACGCCTGGCTTCTCAGTAATCCTGATCTGCCGCTCTGGTACTACTGGCTCCCCTTCTGCATTGCCAATATCTGCAGGGAGGTAAGGCAAGGATTGCACCTCTTCTTCCAACGACCTCGGAAAGTACAGAGGCAGCAACTTCTGGTAAGTGGCCTACAAATAAGAAAAATGCGTGAAGGGTCTATCATGCATCCGTGCTCTCTGCTTAAGCAGTGTCTGCCTTTGCAGCAGGGAACTTCTCAGCAGTTTGGAGGCAAAGTATTGCCTCCCTCAATGGTTACTTTGGGCTGTGAGCTGGGAATACTTTATCAAACAACCTTGTTAAAGGTTAACTTTTTGGGTTTTATTGCCACACTGGCAAATAACTTAGAGAGGACTTTGCTAAAACCTGCATGAACTCAGGTAGATTGCAGATACTTCAGCTTTGTAATGAAGTTAAAATATGCACAGACAACAGATTTCAGCAAATGTTGCTTATGTTAAAATGCACCACTACCCAGATCACCTTTAGTAAATTGCCTGGGATAAAAAAAAAAGCACAAACCAAACAAGAAAATTCCTCCCCACATGAAGGAAAATTGTGAAAATCTCTACAGAATATATTACTTCATGGGTTCTCTCCAACTGATTAGCAGTTTTATGACCCCCAACAAATTAGTTATTTTCCTTATCCATATGCCATAGAACCTGAACACAGTGTGGGTGTTCTGCACAGGAACAAGTTTGATGTACAAGGAAAGTCAATATTCAAACTGCCTGCATCTCTCAGAACATAGATCACTAAATGTCAAGTTAGCTTTTCCAACAAGCCAGCAAGCAGCATTTCAGATGTTTGTAGGTGATATGTAGGGATGCTGAACTGGCCCTCTTCAAGCACATCTTTGTGTTAAGGAGGAAACTTGGTGTGAAGATCTTCCTTTCTGGATAACGGCTGGCATCCAGCACAACTGCATGCTATCACCTCCCCTACTGCTCCCTGTCCACAGCTCAGCAACACAGAAGCCAGAAGCAGAAAGATTCTCAAAGTGTCCATAGTGACTGCTAAGAGCATGAACAGTTCCGGAAAACATACTATGCTAAGAAGGAGGCAAAAGGATGCTGCAAGACCAAAAGTCTATGTGATCTGAAGGGGAAATCCAAATCCAGCCTTACTGCTGCAGAGAAGATCAATCATGCCCAGGAATTTTGGTGAAATAAATGCCAAGATACCTCTTCAAGCTCAGAGACAGCAAACACCACCTTCTCCAGAGTCTCTCCATGAACCTCCAGAAACCTCCTAACTGTGCCTGCAAGGAAGCAAATTAAATGTAGTTAGCAAAACAGAAGGCAAAATCTACAAACACAGCTATGAGTGAAGAACTCAGAGTGCAGAAGAGCGATACATCTCTTCTCATACTAAATAGCTCCACAGGCTGTAGGCAAGTCTGGATTAACACAGCAAATGGGTTGCTGGGCATATTGGAACTTCCATCTTTATTCTCTCCTGACTTTAGAGAGAGACATAAATAGAGACTAAATCTCCCTGTTTTTAGCTTACTAGGCATTCCTTAGACTGTGAAACGTAATTCAATGGCCCTGAAAAAATCAAGTCAAATCCATCCTTTAGAGAGCCCTGTGCAAATTCCTAAAACCAGGCATTCTTAGAACAAGTCACCATGCTTTAAGTTATCAGCAAAGCAATATAAGCAAGCTACAGCAGAAGCTGGTTCAAGGCAGCTCAGCAACACAAAATCTCTGGGGCCAGCTGTGCCAAAGAGGCATATAAAAACTCTAGTTGTAAATCATGAGAGAACCTGTCCAAACAAATTCATTGGTATGGGAGTATTTTATCAAGTATCACAAAGACCTACAGAGACAACAGAAGACAGCAATAAAATAAGTTATTTACAGAGAATACTTTGTTGGGAGTTCAAGAAACAGAAGAGGGAAAAAGGAGCTATTTTCAAATACTTACGGTGTACTCCTGTACACAAATTCCTGTGTAATCGTGTTGACCTGCAACATTATTTTACACAACAAATGCAGTTGTGCAGTTTCACAGCAAACAGTTCTGAATGTATGTGAACATGTAAAAAAGCCAAGAGACAGGGGAAAGTAGGAACCAGTATATACAAGAGTATATAATGTTCTTGTTAGAGCATTTTTCTATACTTTATTTATAGCCTAGGATGTTTTCTGACTTTTCAGTGATGTTCATTTTTTCTTTAATATAGTTTCCTCTCAAGCATGAGGAAATTTGCAAAGTTTTAGCAATGCTTTTTAGTGAGAATTTCCATAAAACAAATACCAAACATAAGAGCCATTTCCCCCAGCTTGTTCTGAACTGGCATGGTTTAATGGTTCTTATTCGGGAGACAGTGAACAGCTGACTTCTTTTCACCATTTCCATGCCACTCATGAGTTTGCAGACATCTATCACACTCCCCTCAAGCCAGGTATATTCCTGTCTGAAAAAGTCTTGAGCTCATTTCACTATTTCCTGCCTTTTTCTATTCTTGTTGACCTCCTCAACTTCTCTGTGTACTATATTCTTTTTGAATGCGCAGCTTTAAAGGGTGAACAAAGCACTGACTGATTGCAAAACATTCTTAATTTTGTTGTGTCTTACTCAGCTTGCTGTTTTTGCAGCTTTGCTGTTTGTTACTCAGCTCCTCTGAGCTGTTGTTTTCATGGAAGTATTATCATCTCAATGTTTTGCTGCCTATAATCAGCCCATTATTTTGCATGTCAAGGCAGAAGCCTGTAGGAGTGGGTCAGTGGGGAAAGGATATCACTTTACGTTTGGATGTGCTGATGAAACTGAAACAGCAGATGAAATTCACTGTTGCTCGTGTCTGCCTACAAGTATTCAACAGTAAGGCCTCATCTTGGCTGTTCTGAACAAACTTTTATTACCAGCAAACTCTCTCACCTCACTTTTAGCTTCTTTTCCAGGTTATAAATTAATACACTGAAAAATGCAAGTTCCAGAACAGGTTCCCATGGATCTTTACTGATGAGATCCCAGGGATCTTTACTGAGAGAAAGGATAATTTGTTTTTGTCTTCCATTTTCTGATCAACCATGGAATGCCTTGCCTTTTTACAGGCTCTAATGAACCACAGACCCCTAAGAAAAGGCTTCCCCATTTCAAGAGCAATCTGTCAGAGGTAAGTGACCTGCTGCCATCCAATTCACGCTGTTTTCCAACACACTTACGCAGTGCTATGTGGGTTGCATCCTCCAAGGGGTAGCATCTTTTCAGAGTATTAATGACACAAAATCCTATCGAGCACATTGCCTGTTCCCTGGAATCCAGAAAAAGAGAAACAAATGAATAGACAGCCAGGTGCAAACAGATGTCAGGGCAATTAATTTCCTCCCTGGCTCTAGCAGCAGTAATCCCCTTTCAGGTTTTCACAGGGGGATTCTTCCCTGGCAAGATGCACACACCCTCATTAAGTAGAGAAGGAGAGAACCATTAATTATTCCCCACTGCTTCCTCTGGTTCTTGTTTTCAGATTTTTCCTTCTACGTCAGCTATGTTCTTCCTACAGTTCCTCATATCCTAAATGAAGTTCTTCCCTCAAACTTCCTGCAATCCTTGCTCAAAATACTTTTGTTCCTGTATAGGACTGACAGTAAGGAGAAGGAGGGAAAAAGAAAGTGCTCTTCAATGCATACACACTCCTGTTTCTTCATCTGACCAATGATTTTGTTTTGTTAGAGGTCTGGACACAGGCCAAGGTAGCTTACTCCATCTTAGGTATGATTAGACAATCATCAGAATGGAGTGACACATACTTTAAGACCAATAAGATGCTTCCAGCACTGAGCCACATTTTCGGAAGAGTAAAGCAGAGCTGTTGCCAACAGTAATCAAAGGAGTTTGAGCAAGCTCAGAGATGGTAGCCAACTTCACAAACATCAAAAGTTACTCTAGAAAACAGATTGACTGAAAGACATTCAGCATGCAGAAGTGTAAGAATTTTAAAATAGTTTTTAACATGTTTCAATCCAGGCCTGAATTTGCTTCTAACTTCTGAGGCAGAACAAAACTGGCACATGCTAAAAATCATAGCTGCAATCTTGAGAATGAAACAGTTACTACTGCACTGTAACACAAAGTCCAACCTTGGAAGAAGTGATCTTCCCAACCCTAAGAAATTGTTAGGTATGCTTTCTGGCATTACTCTTGCTCAGGTGTATTCTGTGACTGCTAACACTACAACAGCTATCACAGGAGAAGAACAGAACAGAGAAAAATAGGAAGAAAAACCCCTGTTAATTAAGAGGAAGTAGAAAATACCACACACGAAAGGGAAAAAAACTACAAACCTAGGTGCTGCAACGGTAGATTTAGAAGTAACCTTATACCCTGACTCAGAATTTTAGCTGTCTGTTGTACAAGGGCAGAGAAGCCAAACACACAAACTGACACAGCAGTCAGATCTGTCTGTGGGTGTGTCCACATGGCTGCAGACACACACGCAGTTGCTGCCGAAGCAAGCTCATTTAACACTTGCTGCAGCACAGAACCCAAAGCAATTATTAATGTTTCTTCTCTGAGGAACTGAATGCTGCACAGCTCTAGCTACCCCATTTCAGGACTTGAACCAGCTCAGATCTCTCTGTGCATTTTATCTACACCACAGCAGAGATAACCTAAGGCACGAAGCACACTGTGAAACCACTCCTGTTTTCGTGTCCTTAACCAGACCTAGCATACAGGAGAAGACATTCTCAGAAGTGAGATCTTTGTGCAGAGCCGAGTTTCCAGGACAGCTGTGCCCCAGATGGCAGCCCTGTATGGGCTTTGCTGTGCTTACTTGGTGAGCTGCAGGACGTTGCGGTAGCAGCTGTACAGGGAGCTCTCGGCCGCCGTGCGGTACCGGCTCTTGTACTTGGGGCCCACCGTGTGAATGATGAAACGTGCAGCCAGGTTAAATCCTTTTGTCAGCTTGGCCTCACCTGTCCTGCAGCCTGCCACAAATAAAAAAAAATAAAAAGGGTAAGTGTACATGTCATGGTAAGAAAGTTGGAAGCATTCAAGCCCTTGTCTTCCTTCAGGCAGACAACTCCACCTCATACACAGAAGTCGGTGTTTCAGACATCAAATATTAAGGATAGCATCCAATCTCATACCAGCTGCTTAGCACCCAGTCAGGCTGAGGAGGTGAGAACTGTGCTCGTTCCCCTTAAATTTGAAAACTATGTACATAAGGACTAACCAGATATTGCTAGAAATTCTGTCTTAACTGCAGTGCTTACTACACTACTTACAGAGCAAAGGAAGAAATGATTTAATAATGTGCAGAGAACGGATGCACAAGTACCACACAGATAGCAATAAGAAGTCCTTCTGAATTTAACAACTTTGTTTGGGGAGACCGATTTTTGGATAAAATGACTACAAGTCTCCTTAATCAAACAAACCAGTCATTGGCAAAGCTATTAAAACTGAATAGATAATACACTTGTTTAATTTATGCTCCCAGAATGAGGTAGCTTGCTTTGTTTTGCAAGTTTCTTCATGTCCACAAGACAGACATATGATCCTCATGCAGCTCATACTCTCTGGACAGACTAGTTGTCTAGTTTCAAGGAAACGAAGATCAAGCAATCCATTTAATTGTTCCATTCACAACACCCTCCAGTTACATACTCTAGGAACAAATTCTCTGTTTGAAGCCCGGTTTTCTTTCAGCACATGGAAGAAAAGTCTGCTAAACTTCCCCTTCTTCACCTAAATCTAATCCACTCCAGGTCTGGAAAGCTGATGGAAGTACTTCTAGTCTCCTTCCCTACCCTCAAAGACAAGCATTTTCCAACCTTCTTCCTTCTACTTGTACAGCTGCACTTCAGCTTTCTGGTCTGACTGAAAAACACTATTTTCATTGGATTAGCTGTCAACCTGATTGTCTTATAGGTTGCTGGTGTCTACAACAGGGAACGAGACAGGAAGAAGCAGCTGCAGCCACCCTTCAGGCAGCAGTGCTGCAGCAGCTTGGCTTAAGCTGCCCACTGAACAGGGATGCTCATCTCTCCCACTCCACTCTTTCCTCATAGTGCTCAGGCAAGCTAGCAGCATGCATGAAAGAATATTTTATGGGAAGAGACACTGCAGGTTGAGAATCTTCCTTACCCAAAACTTCAAGCATATTTTTTTAATGGCAACCACATGCTGCCTCAAAGCCAGCATCTTGTAAAGTTTTTGATCCAACAAATCACATAATTAGCTTCTATAGACCTCCACTGTGCTTCTTCTGGGTTAATCAGAAGGAAGAAGACACCATACTAAAACTAAGCATACTCTTCTGAATTCCTGCACAGCCTCTAAGACAGCTCAAGAGAGTGATTAAATAAACACAAAATGGAAAAAGGAAAGCCAAACCCAAAACAATGTATCAGATATCAAGTTACTTTTCTTCCTCTGCGGTCCCCATGCCTCACAACCAGTGAGGAACAACCAAAGACCTGTAGGAAAAACTCATGAAAAAAAAGAATGAAGCAAGTTTGATTGAGGTACAGTTGTGAATTCAGTAGTGAAACCAAAAATTCAGGGAAGCAGATGTAGCATTGGTAATCTTTAACTATACTCAGATCACACTTAATACTTCCCAACACATTCTGCATGGAGGTGTCTATACAACTTATAAAACAAAAATGAGCAGTAGGTATCACCCTTATTTTAAGATACAAGGGGAGGGCAGCTACACAAGTCAAGATCTGTGGCAAAACTGGGAACAAAGTCAAGATCCTATTTTTTATCTGATAAGATTTCAGCTATTAGAATAGTTTTTCTCCAAGTTTAAAATGGAAAGTCTGAACATCTACCTCATGTGTGTGGCAGAGAAAAAGCATCACCAGAGCTGTAAGACTTCTGTCACAAAAGATCTTTATTAGACTGCAACATGCATTTGTTGATAAGCAAGCTTCTATCAACAGCACTTCATCTGCAAGCCACCCGTGGCTGCAGTATTTCTGCGTGAATCAAAACTGATGCTGTTCCCAGGAACATACAAGTTACCTGAACCTTAAAGAAGGCACAGGCCTTTGAAGAGTCAGCATGTCACATGCTTTCAGATCATGATTTTTCTTGGAATTTATGAAATATGATATATACCAAGCAGCAAGAATAAAGCAGGATAGACCTGACTGAAAATGCATTTTACAGCTTTAGAACACAGACCACACATTTTCAGCACATTCTCCAATGAAGAAATGTCAAGGCTTAACAGGAAAGAGGACAAAAAAGGAGCAGAGGTGTCAAATGAATCCTAAACTGATTTCTTAACTAAGCTCTCCATCCACTTCTGCTACTGTGACAAATATACTATGTGCGCTTAAATGCCAAATCTGTAACCCAGCCTCTCTTTCCTCCCCCACACAACATGTCAGTAGGGTGTCACAGAAGAACTGATTTCCATAAAGCTCTTGGCACAAGATTAAAAGAGTCTTCATAGTGAGTTGTGAACCTGCAGAATGCATTACAGGGAGAAGACAGTGTTTTCAGTGTGGCAGAAGATGCAAAACTACACATAACTCAGCAGGGTAAAAGGGAATTTAAGAAGCTGAGCACATGAACTCCCTACAGAGCTGACAGACCTCAGACTTTAGGACTCCTTGAAATGCAGTCCCTCTCTTCCCACCTCTCAGTCCACACAGTAAGTGTGTTTTAGAAGAGTTCTGGCATATATAGCGGGGCCCTAACTATTATAGAGCACTTACAGTATTTTAATTTCCACCCACAGCACACACTGAATTTTTGCTGTTATAAAATGGTTACTCTTCTTCCTGTTTGATTTCTAGGTTATTCAAAAAAGCAAGCTGAATCAGCAGAGGATGATTTTACAGAAACAGGATTTCTATTCAATTTTAATTTAAGCTACTGAGAGTTTATATTAGAAATATGGCTCTTCTATATCCATTTTGTTACTATGTAAGGAGACCAAGATGTTATCCAGAGTGAGACCTCAAAATTCAGTTGAGTACCATAGTTCCTTGAGACATAAATTTTTATCTGTAAACCATATTAGACTTCTCTATGACCTTGGATAACTATAAACTCTTGTTTGTCACACACAAAATAAGGATCTTATTCCCAGTGCCTGTTAGATGAAAAAAAAAAAAAAGGCTGAGTATTCATCTCCCATTATCAGCAATAAACTCTATTAATAAAGACTCTAGGCAAACCTCATACATTTCTAGAATAGCCTTGCATTAGGGCTGCTCTTGTAGCTTTCCAGTAAAGTAATTTGTTGTACACAAGAGACAAATGAACCAACCAACTTAAGAAGTCACAAAGACTTTATTTAAACATGCAGTGATTTATCAATCCGTCTACTATTATCATATCTTTCTGAAAGACTGTGTGTATATTAATATCCTGAAAGACGATACACAAAATGCATGACAGAATCCACTTAATTTCTTTAATGGTGAACTTCAGTTTCTGTCTTTCATAGTGTATACACACTGAACAGGATAAAAACTCAAGATATGCAAGACTGGTCCCTTGAGCAAAAGCTCTGATAAGCTAACTGCTCAAAGTGGCTTCAGATAGCAATGGGAATTACTGTATCACAAAGTAAGGGCTCATCAACTCAAATATCTGCCACAGACTTTCAATTATCTGTAATGTGAACAGCAAAAAGAGACTAGACTGGCTGGTGTTTGCCCCTTTTTTCACGTTAATACCAGCTCTTGGGGGCTGGGGGAACCTCTGCCTTTTTCACTTGTGCCCCAATCCTGATGCTTTGTACTACGCAAGGACAGGAGATTTCAATAAGATAAAAATGTCTCTGGCCACTTACCTTTGAGCTTCTGGAGCTCATCCTTCAGGTCAGGCCCAGCATGCATGAATATACTTTCAGATACAGGGTTCTTATCCGTGAGAGTCTCATTGCTGGTGTTTACGATGGCTGTGCAGTTCAGTAACGCAACATCTCCTTTCCTGAGGAAACAGTTCATTGTAGCCTGAATGTACAACTGAGCAGGGTATTCTCAAATCAGTGCTGACAAGCAGGGAAATGCCAAGTTACAGGAAAAGCATTAACAGGACTCCAGTGCCCCCACAGCACAGCATACCCTGACGTGCTCACCAAGCCAAATCACCTTTCGCCTCTCCCTGATGAGGACAGACTTGCATGCAAAATGTCAGCTCCTTAAAGAATCCCAGCCTCAGCAGTAACTTAGGGATGTTTGTAGAAAAGGCAGTGTTGTAGTTGTATGTAGGGCAGCTCAGGCAACAAAAATGCAAAGCAGCTTGTTAAACTGATGGAGTGTAACACTTCCAAAACCCCACATATTTTCTGTTGGGGATAAGAGGACAGTCCTTGTGTTATATTATTTTCAAAACTTAAACAATTTTTTCAATGTACTTCTTTATTTTTGCAGACAGACTATCCAGGGCACCTTACAGCTGCTGTTCCTCAGACCACTGTGGGTCTAGAGGGAGGCTGCAGCTGGACAAGTTTTCTTCTCTTTTGCTCCCAAATTGTGAACCCTCAAGTTAATCATGTTCATTCTGTTGTCCAAAGATCAGACATGCAGAAGATAAACAAGGCACAGATGCATAAGAGACAATGGAGTAGCAGAACTTTGACCTGCTTTTTGTCACAGCAATAGCCATCAGGGATTTTGGGATCAAAGAGCATAGGAAGGGAAATAAAGATTCCCACACACAGGGAGAAACTAAACTAATGGTTGAAATTGCACACATTTGCCCAAGCCATAAGAGATGTTTAACCTTTTACTCCTCTCTTTCTTTACTTAATTGAGTTCAGGAAATCCATGAACAGTCCCATTTCCTGAAAGAGGTTCAGGCTGATCCCTGAATCTGCATCCTTGAGAAATCCTTCTCCCTTCAAACTGACTGAGTTAAGAGTTATTCATCTAAAGAGCAGTCTCAAGTATCTGAGTTACAGGAAAGAAACACTGGTGGAGTAAGTACAGCACACTATACTTTATCAATAGATTTTGGAAGAAAGTCATGGAGACAAAACACAGAATGCAGGAAGAAGGGGCAGGAAGAGCCAAAAACAAGCCACAAGAATCACAGAAGCGAAAGAAATATTGATTTAAAACAGAAATGCGAAAGCAGAATAACACCAGCAAATACAGAAAAAAGCTAGTTGACAGCAAACGTATTTTTTTAAAAATAAAAACCTCATATCCAAGTGCCCAACTAGGTTTTGATACTAAGCATACAGTATCACAGTAGGAAGTAGAGCTCCAGTCTGCTGCATCAATGACTGCCTATGAGCACAACCTATGGTGGAGCAAAATCCCAGACTTTCAAAGTTACAGTGAACAAAAAGATTATTTAATTCCCAGACCTGTAATGTTTGATTCAAGAAAGGAGGATTTAGAAGTTTTAATCTACAGCAGTGATCACTATGTGAAGATATGGATCCTGCAGTAAATGGAGAAGTGATGACTGACGCACGACAGCCACATCAAACTTACCACAAGATTATTTTTTCATTAATGTCTTTCCTGTATGGAAAAGGTGATCTAACATCAACTTGAGCTTTTTCAACAGGACTTTGGTGACAATCCAGCAGCTTGGCCTCATAGGCATCACTCCAGCCTGGCAGACTATCAACATCCACAAACTGGGAAGGAGCACCCAAGGGATCCATGGAATGGAAACAACTCCCTTTCTCTGCTAACTTGTCACACTCCAATTTTCACTGGAATCTTCCAGGTGCTTTAAAGAAAAAAAAAAAAATCAAACCAGGTCAGCAGCTGTTCACTAAAAGTAACTGTCCCATAGAGAGCTTTCACAAGACTGCAATGCAATAACAACTACCAGACAACAGAAAAACAGATTTCCCACTCAAACACTCCCTCTTTTGTTACCTGTATGCAATAAAGCCGTGCAGATACTCACAGTGAGACAAACCTCTTCCAACAATTCAAAGTGAAAACACCTTCTCTACTAAATTGATTCAACTGACTTGAGATCTTGCATTTTGGAAATAGCAAGAACAAATTCCCAAGTACAGAGAGGAACACAGTCCTTCTGAAAAGTGTTATTTCTTTATCTAGATAAAAGCAAATTTGTAGCAGGGAATGTATAATCTATTCTTTCAGAGATACTGGTAAATACTTATATAAAGTAGAAAAAAGACAGTGTTTCCCAAACCACAATGCCCCTAGCCCCCCCGAACCCCAAACCTTACAAACCAACAAAATCCCTCCCTCTCCCCAAATAATACAACCCTTGCAGTTCAGTGAATTATGAACTGCTTCAAACAAGACTTATGGTCACATAGTTCTCACAGCCATGCACTCAGGCACAAAACCCCTTCACCCAAGTCAGTTTTGCAAGAAAGAGTAAAGCTGTAAATTTGAACACTAGCCTGGTGAATTTTAAGACTGAACTCTGCCACCTGACTGATTTTCAGATGACACTGGTTGCCAGATGAAAGCTCAAACGTTCCAGTACTCACTTTCCAGCAGGTAACACTTTGTCTCCTACACTTCCATAGTGACTGCTGAACTGTACTGGTGAATCAAACTAGCGCAAACATACCCACGGAAGTAACTTCAGTTTGCCACATACACACCCACTACTTAACTCTTTTTACAGGTTCATAATTGACAATAATTTCAAAACGATTGCACCCACAAGGAATAATTGTGGAACGCGACTTACTAAGTACATTCATTAGCCCGGGGAAAACAACAGAACAAAATAAAACAACCAAGCACCCAAGCTCACACTGAGGGGTAATAAAGGCTGACACTAGGACAAAGATACCCGTAAGTGCATCTAAGTAACATTTTCGCTGGGAGAAAAGGCAAGGAGAGAGAAAGGCAAGGTAAGCGCGGCTACACTGGCCCCAGCCAGGAGCTCGTCTACAATAGCATCTTCCCCGTGCTGAACAGCCAAACCCAGGGGTCTGGCTACGGAGCAAGAGGCAGGCGAAGCGATCGCTGAGGGCCCTCCCGCAGCGGAGGCGGCCCCGAGGGGTTGTCAGGCTCGGAACGGGGCGCTAAAAGCCCCGAGCGCTAAGGCACTACGAGCGCTGCGAGCGGGGGCCCAGGCTCCAGTACCCAGGACGCAGTGCCGTGCCCGTACCGGGAGAGAACCTGCCTCTCCCGCCTCACGGCTCGCAGCCGGGATTCCGACACCGCGCTCCGCCGGGCATCCAGCGGCCCCCGCCCGGCTCCCACCGCGCCCACCCAGCGCAGGCCGGGCTGTGCCCCCGGCACAGCACCGCACTCACAGGCACAGCCGCAGA